>CAUYQV010173406.1:0-12682 GCA_963574575.1 Galagoides demidoff | reverse complement strand
GAAGCTTTACCTAGAGAGTCAGACACAGAAAAAGTCACTGTGAAGATGATCAGAGTAAAAATAGCAACAAAACCTAAAAACAACTGGAAAGATTTGAGCTTGTCCCAGGGGTCAGGAATTCTGGTAACTGTTTTTCAATAAATGAATTTAATTTATTTTCATAACAGCCTTTTCAGGTAAATTCTTTTATTTTACATATTCTACAGCAGAGAAAGTAGAAGCCGAATTGGTAAAAATAACTTGTTTTATGTTACACTGATGTGAAGTTTTTAAATCCAGGTAATCTGAATACAGAGTCCACACATTGAACCACTGTCTGATAATTATATATCTTTAATTATCTGACATTCCATTAATGGGTGTGGCCTAGTCACCCGCAAGACTCAGAATTCATGTTCTTAGTGATATCCCTGAAAGACACATATAATTATCAGAAAAAAATTACATTTTTGCCTTATGGTTACTTGGTTACAAATAGCACAATCCTATTTAAACATGCGTATGTAAACTGAAAGAATAAAGGCACAGGGGTGGTGCCTGTGGCTCAAAGGAGTGAGGTGCCAGCCCCATATGCCAGAGAGGTGAGTTCAAACCCAGCCCCGGCCAAAAACTGAAAAAAAAAAAAAAAAGAATAAAGGCACATCTCATGGAACTCAAGGGCAGAAATGAAAATTAGGCCTCTTAAAAGGATGAGACCAGGAAGGCACCAGGGACCTGGGTTGCTCCCTCCTCCCCAGTGCTAAGTGGCTCTTATCTCTGCTTCTCTCTGGATGCACACTTGTTCTCCTCTGTCTCTCTAGCTAGCTTGCCCTGCTCCAGGCTGCACATTGGGCTCCAGCTTAGGTTTTCCTAAGGTAATTCCATGCAAGCACCAGCAGAATCCAAACCAGTCTCTCCAAGACCCAAGTCTAAATTCCCAGGAGACAGAATGAGTGTTTTCTCTTCAAGGACCATGGGAGGGGAGAGTTTTCCGAGAAGAAGGTGTGGGGACTGGAAAGAAATGATTGGCAGAGGACATTGTTTGGCCTCATCAATGCAATTATCCTCTGTGGATCAGCTTGCTAATGGTATTGATTATAGAGCACCAGGAAAATGCAAAGTATATACTTTTTATATAGATAGGTCTAGCCGCAAATTGTAACTTACCTACTTTCTTGCTTTGCCAGCTTAGGCCTATTTTACTAAGTTCATTAGGCTTACATGTTGTCATACATGAAATGGCACTAATAATAAATGCCCCCTATAATTGTTGGAGGATGACATTGTCATTAGTGTAAAAGTTTCCTCAACTAAACAATAAAAAGCAACAATAAATCCATGCTCCTCATTTTTACGGTAAATGACATGAACTAGTAACACGTTTGTTTTTCTTTCTTTCTACCCGTGTGTACACATCTGTATGCGTCTATATTTCTCTGTGTAGATTTGGGATGGCATTTGTTATTGTTGTACACACCATCAATTTTAGAATAATTTGGGGGAGAAAAAAAACACAGCCAGGAAGTTAATTTTAATTAATGTAAATACATTCTTGTACGGTCATCAGAATTGAGAAACTATTTTAATTAGAAAACTACATCCCTTAACTTTCCCCAATAACACATGATTTGCCTAAGAAAGAGAGAACAAGAGACCCTGCCCCCACAAAACAGGAAGCAGACGCATGAACTTGATCCATTTGCAGCAGAATTGATCAGAAAAAATATATAGTTTTGACCCTGACATAACATCTCGTTTTGAAATCTAGCAGCTTTCTGTCTCCAACATAGAGGTTAAGTCCTAATTATCTCCACGCAGAGAGATGGGAGGACTGTTCTGACAAGGGGCTTGAAAGCTCTGACAGTGGAATATATTTAGTAGAAGCCGTAGTCCCGGCCTTGCACATGGCTTCCTGTCACACCAACCTTCCGTTTTCTAGTTCAGGTCTCCCTCTGAAGGCGACCGCAGGCGGGCGCAGATCATCTGTCCCGGGAGTCGGGCGGCTGGGCCCTCCTCCACTTTGCTCTTACTAGCTTTGCTGCTGTAGAGCCAATTTACTTTTCCAGACCCCAGTTTCTTCATCTATTTCAAACGTAGTCTAAAGTCACCTATGGATCTAAAATTTATTAATCGTGTTCCACTTTGTACATAAACGGTATGATGCTTCGTATGTACTCTGTGGATCAGTCAGGGTACTGGCAGGAAAAAAAATCGACTCAAAGGGTTAGTAGAGGATAGTTAATGACAGGACTGAGCTCAAAGGTGACAGGAGGGTCAGGGGGAGTAATAAGCCAAGTAGAGGCATCCACAGGTGGCATCATTACACCTAAAGGGACGGGGGAAGGTTCTAGTGCTGGAGCCCAGGAGAGCAGGGACTGTGTGGAGGGGCTCCGCTTTTTAAAGAAAGCACCTACTCCAGGGTGATGTGACCGTTTAGAGATGCACTCCGACCTTTCTCACTTCTGCACCTCGGTTTTCCTATCTGTGCCGCCATTGGCCAAACACAACCAGGGGTCCTGTGGAAAGAATGCGGGTGCTGGACCTGTAAACAAACCCCCCTTGGGGAACAGATTCTCCCTAAAAGAATCAGGGAGTGGGTGGAAGCAGCCGAAAGAGAGTCTCAGCACAGCTTGCACCTCTTAACATGTGTTTTAGGGAGTTTCCCTACGTGTAGTCCTGGGTCATTTTGCATTTGATTAACCCAACATTTGATAGTGTTGGTTAGAGGTTGTATGAAATGTCTGTGTTCTGATATTGTAAGAAATCATTGAAGATTGTGGGAAAAATCTTTTTGTTTCTTTATCTATAACCTCACTGTTATTGATAATGCCTAACTTTCACAGGATGGTAGTGATAGAAAATGGGATAATAATTACTGGCCTTCACACTGACCCCGGGTGGGTGCTCTTCTAATCTCCGTTTTACACATGAAGACACTGAGACATAGACTGTGTGAGAGAGCCGTGGGAGTAGACCAGACACACTGCTGAAAGACTCCTGCAGGGGCAAAGATCCCTTTTGTTTGGTGTGTTCCTTAACTAGCTCGTGTCCACATGTCCCTGTCTGCTGTCCACACTCGGCCCATCACAGGCACACACTTAGTTTCCTATGTTAAGTGACAGCTGCCGCCAGGCATCCCGGGAATTCAGCGACAGGTGTGGTGTGAGTCACCCTTCTGCCTTGCTCTTCTCACTCCTAATGGTCTCTCCACTCTGTCTCCAGGCTGCTGTGCCTAACTGGCCGGGGCTATCAAACGTTTGCTTTGGATCCAATACAAATTCCTTTCTTTCTGTGTATGTACCCTGAGTGAGGCTCAGATACCCTGTGTTTCTTACTTCCCTACCCGCTGTCCACTCCTAGGAATCAATGTGACGTGCCCAACTCCCACACCACCTCCTCCAGTGATCTCTCTGCTGACTCTTTTGCAGCCTCCATACTCTCAGGGAAAGGGCACGCCCTCTGTTGAGAGGGTTAGGACTAATTGTAAATTAAACTCTCCTTCACTTCAGAATTTTTTAGTGGTTTTACCCATTTTCTCATGCCTGTCTTTGGCGCCAGAGCTCCGCTCTGGGCTGACTCTGTTTGTCACCCTCTGGTGTCCCTTTGATTCTCCCAACCTGGCTCCTCTCTGGCCACAGAATTTATTCTTTCCATTGGAGTGAGCGGTAGAATAAACAAGCAACTATCCTGTCTTTAGCTTTTTAAAATTTTCCTCAAGCTCTTTCCATTTCTCTTTCCTGTCTCTTCCTTCACGTATTTCTTCGGAGAATTCCCTACACCGAGTGACCCCATTTCCTTACCACCTCCTCACTGCTCTAACGCTGACAACCCAGTTTCTTCCCACCTTACCCTACTAATTACTTCCTCTGAGTTTATCCACTAATCACCAGAATTGCTATTCTCGGGGCTCACCTCATTTCACCTTTTTGAATTTCAGACTGGGAACCCCCCAGGCTTTCTTCCTTAGCCTTTGTCTGTGGAATCTGGAACACAAAGAACTCTCACTTTTCTTTCACATTTTCTGTCTTCTTTTCTGATTACTCCTCTTCTGTTAGCAAAACCAGACATTCCTCTCAGCACGGCAGTGCCAGGCTAACCTCCCTAGGCAGTTGAAACTCCTAACCTCCAATCATGTCACTTCCCAACTTGGAAAACAAAAACAAAATAGCAAACAAATGAAAAAGCCAGCAAACGAGAACTTTCAGCATCTTCTTGATTCAAAAAGTGAATGCAGCTCTTCACTTGGGCAATCAGTTTCATCTGTCTTTGAACTCCAGGACACTTTCCAGTAGGCGTCTCCGTCTTCAGCTCCACACACTCTGCCCATTATGAACCTAGGTCTCCATATTTAAAACCTTTTCCTATAAGTTATATCTCACTGATACTATCTTTATCAAGTTATGTCAGCCTACAGTAACAAACACCCCCAAATCTCAGTGGTTTTTCATACCAGAAGTTTGTTTTTGAATCTTGACAACTCATAAAATATACAATTGCAGTTACTCAGCAGTCTGGCCTGTTTTGATCTTGTTTCTCCAACTCAGTACTAGTTCTCCCCCATAACTGAGTTAAATTATACAAGGGCTTTTCATTGCCTCAGCCTGAGTTGAGATCAACCACTTTTCCTGTTCATTAATTAGAGCTGGTCATAAGGTCATGCCTCAAAGCACAGTCCACTTGTTGCCCAGAATCTTTCCAGCATCCCTGCCAACGGAGTCACTACCTACCCTTCAATGCCATTATAAAATATAGCTATCTACCACCTTACTATCCACCAGCTAAATATCCACAGACTTTAAAAAACTTATTTTTATAGAATATGATAGTTGTTTGCAATTATAAAAATCCAAATATTGAAGGGAAAAAAAAAAGAGAAGTACAAATCCCTTCCCCAACTCTCAAGTCCTGTTCCCTAGAGACAAATGATCACTGCTTACATTGTTTTCAACAATACTTACTTGATTTTAATGTACATAAAGGTGTATATTTTAAAACAAATGGAACCACAATAGACATATTCTTCTGCACAAATAAAAGATTTCCCAACTAAAATATGACCCATGTGTGCATGTAGATGTAATATAATTTTTTGTATCTAGTATTTTAAAGATTGACACTTATTTTAATCAGGTTTCAACTCTTCCAGAAATTTCCATGGCCATTAATGTACTTAAGAATAGGAGAATATCTTTATGATGTTATAGAAGAAGAATTGCTGAATCTGAAGAAACACATACTTTTTTTTAACTCGTAGAGACATGGCCAAATCATTTTCTTCTGAAAAAAAAAATCAGTGACACTAATTTACACTCTTACTAACACTGTATGGGGGGGTGTTGTCTCACCTTCTTATGAACACTAGATAATTATCCATCTTTTAACAGCCTAGTTAAACTGCATCCTTCTTTGAGAGTAGCCACTGTTCATCCATCTTTTTTCCCCTATCTTGTTTAGTGCATAATGTCTGGTGTCTTTATTCAATTTCATTTTATTTTGATAATTAAACATGATGGAAGTTTAAGCTGGGCCCAGATGATAGCAAGTTTGGTGCAGTTACAGTAAGGGCAGGGGATTTTCTGATATGAACAAAGGCCTCAAAGACAGGTGCAGGAGGAGTTGCCCTGGGTTTGTCTAAACCGGAAACAGATCTTTTTGTCTATAGGCACAGGAGTAGTGGGGAAGAAGGTTTTAAATGTAGCTTACAATCACATTTTAGTGACTCTGTCTTTGCGCTGATGAGTTCTGTTTTAATGCCTTAGATAATGCAATAATCAGGGAACCAGGAATCTAGGTTCTCCTTCTGGTTTAGCTGACTAACCCTGAGCTAGTATTATTTTTAAAACAGCATTTCATTATATCTATAAAACCAAGGATTCCATCAGCCCATTCATTTACCATTTCCTTGAAAAATATTCACATATTTGCCAAAATGTGCTAGGCAGTTATTAATAGCTTTGGGTAAAACCATGACAAGATAGCCTGGTTCTTTATTCTATCTGAACTTGAAGTATAGAGAGTAGACACTAGATGATGAAAAGAGGCTGACAGTTGTGGTAAGTCAAATGGAGAAGTGTAAGGAAGTCTGGGTACTGTTAGTTGGAGCACCCCAGTACCACCGTATGGACTGATCAGCTCTGGCCTCCAGGGGAGGGACTGATCCAATGACCTCAGGGGTGGAAAGTATCTTCGGGGTCACTAAGGAAACGCAGGTATCTGTTCAGGTAGAGAGGCTGAACATCTTTGGGTGCTTGTGAGCAAGAGAAGGTGCATTATCATTTGCTTGTAAGATAGTGGTAACATTATAATTTGCTTTCCTGAACTGTTCAGTTTAGCAACCCTATAAAAGCAAAGCAAGCAGTTGTTCTAATTCAGTCTCATACACACTCAGAGTTAGCTGGTAGCCACTTCTTTTTAGAAGACTTATTTGCAAGGAGGCCAGGTGCTTTTCTTAACTCCCTGGCCTCATCCCCAGGGGTTTTTTTCCATCCTGGGAGAGCAGCCTCTAGTCTTGTATGTTAGTTTTTACTCTTGAGGTTTCCTTGTAACACTTTGTGCTAATCAATTGGAAGTGTTCATGCTAATGAATTTGCACAAATGGCCTCATTAGCTGGAGTTTTTATCTTTCTTGTGGTTTTGAATGTTTTACTTCATTCATGCAAATGAGTCAGCAGGAAGAATTCAGATCTGTTCTGGCCTATGACTTAATATATCTTCTACTTTATAAAAAGACAAACTTTTGGTTTCACTTTAAGAAACTGCTGACAAATAGGCACATTCTAAATAACTTGGTGAACTGTCCAAGGGAGTATGTGGATTCTCTTGGGGGGTGGGGGGTGTCTAATGCAGCCCCATATAAATACCACCCCCTCTTCCTTTCCTCCAGAGACAAAGGAGATAAACTCTCTGATTAGCCCCACCCCCGAAGTTTGTGCCAAAGGACCCTAAATTTCTGGGCAAGCTGTAGAATTTGCCCACCTTCTATGGTCCTATATATGAGGGGTCTCTAACTACCCCCCAACCCCTGCCAAGAAGCTACCTTTACGCGACCCAGGATGGTCACCTTCCCCTTTCAATAAACCTGGCCTGAATATCTCCACTCCTGTCTAGTCTCTGGGTGCTGCTGCTTACATTTTTCAGATTCAACTTTGCTTTATAATATTATGAGTTTTCAAATAATTTTAATTTTTCAGTTTTTATCAATGTGATTTATGGGCATAGTAAAATAAATACTAAAAAGCTCCTTAAAATAAGAATATTTTCACTATGAGTTATTAGTTAGGATTATTTGAAATTAATGTGTTCCATTAGCTTCAACTACAACTTTCTATTTAAATTTTCTCAGTATTTTTTAATTTAATTCCCATTCATCACATGTGGGCTCTCTTGGATGAAGCTTTAATTTTCTCATCATCATTCATCTGTTTGGCTTTTTGTTGTTGTTTTTAATTTTGAGGACATTTTCTTGAGTGTATCTTTACAACTGCTTGCTATTTTTCTGTGTATACTTTCGTATTTATAATTTCTCAGAGCTGTTTTTGCCTTTTGAATATTCATTTTTAACAGCATCTTTTTCTAGTTTCATGCATGAATATATTCTGTTATCTATCATAGAAGTTAATTTTTTTCTGTTCCCTATACTGCTCTCGTTTTCTCTGGATTTCCCGTGTGCAGTGTGCGTGTTTACGTGTGGGCGCGTGTGTGTTGTTTTTGTTCTGTTGAGGTCTCTGTCTTCCATGTTGGAGCCTTTGCTCCACTGTCTCGCGATAGCAGCTTTCACTGTGTAGCCAAGACTCAGTCATGAATATGCTAATTGGATGCTCTTTGTGAACAGGTAGGATCCACAATGTAGTTAGAAAACTGAAAGCTTTCCTCCATCAAAAGACTAACATTGTGAGTATAGGTCTTCCTCTGGGGCTTTCAGATGTTGTTGGGAAGTATCATTTAGACTTCTTTAAGGTCAGCTGTGGCACAAATTGCTCATTTTTCAGTGCTGTTTGATGGAACACCCCATCATTAGATGGTGGGGTGTCCTACGCCCGTGCAGTCCAGTCCAGTAACCACTAGCCACCTGTGGCTATTGAGCACTTGGACAGTGGCTAATGCAGTTGAAGAACTGGGGTTTTCTTTTACTTAATTTAGTTTTAATTTTAATAACTATATTGGACTTAGTAGTTCTGATATTGGACAGCACAGCTGTAGATACTAGGAGGAAGAATGGGTTGGGGAATTCCACCAGTTACTTTACTGACCTTTCCTGTACATCCATTAATTGATTACCTACCCCGAATGACTACTGTGTTTGATACTGCTGGTCTTCAACATATCCAAATAATTTACCTCTTGTTTCTTTGGAGAATGGTTTGATGGAAAGGAGGTGGGATTTATGAGTGTAACCACTCCTTATAAAGTCTTCAAGCATTTACCACTTTTACAGCATTAGATCATTTCCAAGCTGCTTATTGTCCCCAACTCCTTATGGTCACAGTGATTCTGGAAGTGAATAAGATTGGTTCTTAAATTTCTCTCTCTTTCTCTGTCTGCTATTAAATCTCTTTCTCTCTTTCTTGCTACTAAAACCTTATTCCCCCCCCCCCCACTGTGTTCCATATTTGTGGTACAGAATTATACATGTTTCCCACTCTCATCCCATATAAAGATTTTGATTCTGGTTCTTACTTTCATCGATTTTTTTCAGGTGATAAGTCAAAGGAGAAGGGGGCAGAAATTTATTCATTCCCCATCTTATGATACTTTTGTCTCAACTTCAATTTGAAATCATCATGACTCCATAAGACGATGCTTTGTTAAAGCTTTGATTTTCTTCAAATATTCTATTTAAAATTGTACCCACCACCTTAGTATTTCATTTTTTTTAAGAATTTAATATCTCCATTCTTAAAACCTTGGATCACTTAACACTATAGTGTACAGGAATGCAACATGTTAGTCCACACCTACACCTGTCCAAATTATAGCCCATTAGTAGTTAGAAAATTTTATTTAATTATTATGTCTTTATTTTTTATAAGAAAACACTGTTAAAAATAATTGCTGCATATCCATAGAGCATTTTAGAAGTAAAAAGGATATATCTTATAAACTTAATCTTTAAACATTTTATAATACATTAAAATTTACCTATTTTATTAATGGGTATATGTCATTTACTTTGTATCAATTTTTATATGTTTAATATTAATTGATGCCATTAAATATAGCATCATGAAAAAAATCGAAATCAAGTTAGAAGGGCATATTTTGACATTTAAAATACGGAAAAGTTTATATGTATACATATATATTAAAATGTAAATGCTTCTTATTAGAAATTTTAAAATCTTCATACTAATCCACCAACTAATCTTTCAACTAACGTACTTTCTGTTCAGCTTATTTATCCTACATACCCGATGACTTTAAGGAAATAACCCCTCTGAGCATATTTATTATTTTTCTCTTCTGTAAAAAGAGAGTAATAAGAAGTTTGTTTGTAGATCAGATCAGCATTACAGTTAGCAAAAGGATTAGCCCCTGGCAATGCTCAATGGACAGTATCTATTCTAGTTCCTCGGGGTCAATTATTTCCGATGCAAATCCTAAAGACAGTGCTTAGGTAACTTAGGGAAAGATTTGGCTTTTGAAGTGTTAAATGCAATTTCTTTTTTTTAGTGTTTTTATTTCTTGATACCATGCACAACTGATCTAATCAATGGCATGTGTTCAGTATTTAGTACAAACTGAACACTATGTCTGACCATTCACAGGATCTTTCCAGAAGCCTTCTGCAACTCTGTCATCCTCACGTGTACAATACAATATTTCAGCCAAATCACTCAAGTGGCTTGTCCTCTATTTGTTGTGAGAAGGCTGCATGTTTGCCTATAACTAAGAAAGTTCGTGTACAATGAGAACCAGCTTTTACATTTTGGTGACCTCCTATAGAAAAGTCATATGTGACCCCAGTATTTGATTTACAATTTATTTGGAAGTCACTACTATTTTAGTGGAATTCTCTTCACCACTTTTGTAAATATAAATTGGAAGCAATTTTAAACATAGCAGGTAGCCTTAAGGACATCTTGTTGTCCATTGTTCCATTTAGGCCAGACATGTAAATAATCCCAATTTAACATTTTTCTGATCGGAAAGGACATAATAAACTTTTCTGGAATCATTGAAGACATTGAGTACATAATATGTAATTTCAAAACTGAATAGCTGTGTATTTGCCTGAGAGGCCATGAAAAAATCTATGGCAAAAGTCACTAGGTGTTTTGTATTAGAAGTTAGCAATCACTTTCCAAGTCCCAAAATATTTATTTGATTTACTTAAGTCATAGCCCCTAACTTGTGCTTTAAACTAAGATAATTCCTTCAGATATAATTTTACACTTGAGATCTTGAGGCGTTTGTTTTTGTTTTTTTTTCATTCAGGATCCAAGTCAAGTCACAAGAAATTATTTAAGACTTCCATCTTTTGTTGTTTGGGCAGAAATTCTACTTTTTTCTGTTTTAAGCAATGATATTACTTCATTGTCATTTAATGAAATTAAAGTATTTGGTCCAGTAATATTGTTTATTCACAACATTTGGGGATATGTTGTGTAGTGCTTGCCAGCTGTTTCCCCTAAATTTTCTTTTTAATGAGCATTTTAATAACACTTCTGTGTTTTCTAACATTATTATTGTGTATTTTACTCCCATTGGGCTAAAACTACATGTATGTAATGTATATGTAATCTACTACTGCCTATTCTCACCTTTCTGAAACACTATTTTTCATTTAGAACCTTTTGAAATTAATTTAGAAGTGCGATGTGATGTGTGTATATAATTTCATCTCTATATATTCAGTTAAATAAATCCCTATAGATGCTAAGTTTGAAAAGAATAAAGAAATCAGCATTTATGTGCAGGACTGCTTTCTCTAAGACTCTCATGCTTATATTCCATCATAAATGATTCAGCACCTTTGGAATTATTAGAAATGTATTTTCTCTTTGATATTCCATAAAGCAGTAGGTTTTCTTTAACTTGGCATGAGTATCAATGGATACTTTGTTAATTCCATTAATTCTTTCTCTTTGCAATCTCAATCATCCTTTTACTTTATCTTTTGCTTTTTATTACCTCTTGAGTGTTGCTTGGATCACAGCCATATCTAACAGATTTCTGTATCTTCCTCATTCTTCCCTATTCAACAATATCTCCACGTGAATGTTGGATTAAACCTTCTCAAGACTGTCTGTGATGCCATTTTCTACCCACTCCAAACACACGCAAGCTCTCTGGTGAGCTGTCTGAAAACAACCTTCCTAGGTTTCTCACTCACTTCTTCCCAATACTGCAGATAAATCCTAAAACTCTCAGTTGGCTGAAAATGCTTTCCTGCCTCTGTGCCTTTTTCATTTCATTCATTTGCATCTATAGTTCCCAGTCTAATATTCCTCTCACTGCTCGCTCCATGTTTTATGTTCCTGCCCAACCCTCAAACATAATCTTTAAAACTGTTTTCTGCTGGTATCTTTCTTCTTTACTGTAATCAGAAATCACCCCCATTCTCTCTTTCATCCTCTGAACGCCTGCGCCGTTTTATTTGTATGTTATGTGTGAACTCTTTGTGTACTACATTCCTAAGTTTTGTTGGAACAGAGGTGATGTCTCCTTTTTATTTGGATACTTTTATTTTTCTTTTTTGCATGAAAAGTTTCTAGCTCACATAAATGGAATGCAGTTGCAGGGGCTTTGTTTATTCCACTTAATAAATAGCAGTGCAGTGCGAATTGTAGGAATTCTTGCAACACGTGATAACACTACTTGAAAATAATCTCCGTGAGCACTTCCATCAGGATAAAAGCTGAAATAATCAATTAATTCACTTTTTTTTTTTTTTCGGCCAGGGCTGGGTTTGAACCCGCCACCTCCAGCATATGGGTGGGGCCGGTGCCTTACTCCTTTGAGCCACAGGAGCTGCCCTAATTCAGTTATTGTTATAGCTAGCTGATTGAATCTTACATGAAAACATAGATTTATTTCAAAGAAAATTCTACTTAAATAAAATACTTTTAGGTTAGTGATCAGTATTTTTTCTATACAATTATACCAGCTATTGACTATCATATATTCTAGTAGTAAGGTTTCTGGCACCCAGGAAAAGGGATGCAATCTTAGGCTGAATTTGTTGTTTTCCGGTCCAGAAGTAAGGAGAGACGCCTGAGAATATTGCAAAGTTATATCCTCCTCTCCTTTTCATCATTAACCTTCATGGTTTTCCTTACTTGTGAAGAGAAAAGAATAGATGGTACTACAATGACCCAAATCCTCAGGTACCTGGAGGGAAATTAAAACTATTTGGACTCCCAGGCTTGTTTTTTCCTCCTAGCTTCACTGCAAAAAGTGAGAAGACATTTGACAGATAAAACTTTTGCTTTTGACTCTCGTCATACAGCTTCTAGACTACTTGAAAGTAAGAATAGAAATTTCTGAATAATAGTGAGTTCTTCCTTGTGTAGTCTCCCCAGCTCTGTAAACTGAATAGCACGATTTGTTACTTTCTATTTTATTCTTTTTTTTTTTTTTTTTTTTTTGAGACGGAGCCTCAAGCTATCCCCCTGGGTAGAGTGCCATGGCATCACAGCTCATAGCAACCTCCAACTCCTGGGCTCAAGCGAGTCTCCTGCCTCAGCCTCCCAAGCAGCTGGGA
>CAUYQV010173404.1:0-66463 GCA_963574575.1 Galagoides demidoff | reverse complement strand
TAGCAACCTCCAACTCCTGGGCTCAAGCGAGTCTCCTGCCTCCGCCTCCCAAGTAGCTGGGACCACAGGCGCCCGCCACAACGCCCGGCCATTTCTTGGTTGCAGCCATCATTGTTGTTTGGCGGGCCGGGCTGGGGATTCAAACCCGCCAACCTAGGTGTACGTGGATGGTGCCCTAGCCGATTGAGCCACAGGCACCGAGCCAATCTTTTCAACTTTTAAATGTTCAACCATAAACACAACTATTGTAACAACTAAGGCATTAGCCAAATAACTGATAATGGAAAATATATTTATTACATAAATTTTATGCCCATAAACCTGACAGTCATTTTTATAGTCCAGGTTCTCATCCTAGCTTTCCAGTGGGGCTATCTGGAAGAAGAAATAAGCTCACATCTTTCCAATGTCAGAACCCCGGCCAAAATTTGCAAAATATCTGGGAAGAGCTCTGGCTAACCTGAGTGACCAGTCATCCTTGAAATGACAGTGGCCAGGAGTCAAATGCTATAATTGTCAACTATTGGGCTGCGTCTTCACTCTTTACACCAATTTCTGGGTACAGAGAGGAGAATTCACAAACAAAAAAAGTTTCCTTTTAACCATGTGGTTAAAGGGACAGGAGGAACAGTGTCCTAAAATAGGTATCTCTCATTTTCTGTTAAATTCTTTTGGATTTTCTTTAAAATATATTGAGACTCTAAATGTATGAACTGTATGTTTTTATACAGGAGGTAATCTTAAAGTTAACCCATTTGTACATGAATTGTATAATTGATGCCACAAGAGTGTGAGTAGCAATACTTTAGAAGAAAATTTGCTTTATTCACAGAACCTTGACTTTTCTATGATATTAGGCTCTTAAAATTCTGACCACGTGGAGAATTAAGGAGCTGTAAATAGAGTATAGCAAAGACAGAGAGAATGACATCTTGTTCGTAGAAATGCCACTAGTAAAATAAAGAGGGTCAGGAAGGATCTCTGTAAATTGGATTAAAATGTTGTTAAGGCTCACTTATGCTAGAAAATCTTAATGTAAATAAAACATTAAAAATGATTTTTCCCTTGGCTTGGTGCCCGTAGCACAGTGGTTACAGCATCAACCACATACATGGAGGCTGGCAGGTTTGAACCTGGCCCAGGCCAGCTAAACGACAATGACAACTGCAACAGAAAACAGGCAGGCATTGTGGCAGGCACCTGTAGTCCCAGCTACTTGGGAGGCTGAGGCAAGAGAATAGCTTAAGCCCAGGAGTTTGAGGTTGCTGTGAGCTGTGACACCATAGGACTCTACCGAGTGAGACCCTATCTCAAAAAAAAAAAAAAAAAAGAAGTTTTTTTCCCTTAAAAATGTGATTTATATAAACAGCTATGTTTCCTCAGCACTTCTGTTTATCAGAAGAGCCAACATAGACCTTCTACTTACTACTGAAGGTGAATCAATTTTGACTTTCTCAAGAGAATAATACTGGAAGATTACATAGGACTCTAAGGACAAATAGTTCTTTAAAACCATGTTATATTAAACATCTGTGATTTCTTCCCTCAATTTTATGTATTCTTATTTAACTAGCAGGGATTTCCCTCAAGTCTCAAGTATGCTAGTTACTCCATTGTTTGCTGCCAGCCAGGAGGGTGATTTAGGAGATACATTCCATGTGTGGAAGTGGACTCATGCCTTTCAATGTCCTGGGCAGTGAAAGGACACCAGATTAGTGTAGGAATTGGGAAGTCTAATTGATGGGGACATTTTTAGGGTCCTGGGGCCCCCTGGCTATAGTAAGAAAACAGTTCGCATAGCCAGAAGGGTTTCCTTATCAACCCTAAGGGTATCATGTATATCCACTCCTTTGTAATTTGCTCACTCATCATTTCCTTTCTAATTCTGTTTAAACTTATCCTGTCCATCTTTCAATCTCAACATAAGGTCTATTTCCCATCATCCCTTCCAAATGCTTTCCTGGAGTGTTGCCCACAGATAGATTAAAGTGTTCACTGTATCTCAAGATTCATACAGATATATTCAAGTGTTCACTGTATCTCTTGAATTATTAAAGTAGATGCTAAATTTAGACCATTCATTCATTTTACTCATTCATTCTTTTATTTTTCAAGGCCATTGTGTTCCAGGCATTGTTCTGAATGTTGGAGATAGATCTAATCATTGGTATCTATCATAGTGATTGATTCATAGACAGTGAACACCTCCTGAATGAATAATTAAATTAATATGTAGTTCCCCTATCCATGGATTTGCTTTCTGAAATTTTCATATACACTGTCAAACATGGTTGGCAAATATCACATGGAACATTCTGGAAATAAACAATGCACAAGTTTTAAATCACATGCCATTCTGAGTATCAGGATGAAATCTTGCTTCTCACGCAGGTTATGAATCACCTCTTTGTCCAGCGTATCCATACTGTACACACTACCTACCTCTCAGTGACTCAATAACTCTCTTGGTTATTGGCCCACAGTCATGATATCGTCACAGTGCTTGTGTTCAAGTAACTCTTACTTCACTTAATAATAGTCCAAAGAGAGAGCAGTGATGCTGGCAATTTAGATATGTCAAAAACACAGTCATAAAATACCTCATTTTAGTGAAAAGATAAAAGTGCTTGACTTAATAAAAAAAAAAAAAGCATGCTGAAGTTGCCAAAATCTAGTAAGAATAAATGTTATTTGTGAAAATCTGAAGAAGCAGAAGGAAATGGGTGCTAGTTGTTCTGTCCCACTTCAAACTGCAGAAGCTACAGCAACAGTGAGTGATAAGTGTGTTGTCAAGGTGAAAAAGACATTCAGTTTGTAGTTGAAAGGCGTAAAAAGGAAGCACATTCTGCTTGATGGCTGTTGAGTATGATACTCTCTGAGGTTTGGGGAAGCCACTGGGTGTCTTGGAGTGTATCTCTCAAGGGTAAGTGGAGAATACTCCAGGTAAATGAGAAAGGGCAGACACATAGGAAGGGCACTCACTGCGATAGGGGAACAAAAATTGTCTATGAATGTAAAGTGCGTAGAAAGTCCACAAACCACGTTCTTACTAAATTCTTTTTTTTTTCAGTTTTGGCCAGGGCTGGGTTTGAACCCACCACCCCCAGTGTATGAGGCTGGTGCCCTCCTCCTTGAGCCACAGGTGCCACCCCATTATTACTAAATTCTGATATAAGGAACTTACATCAACACATGGTACAGACACAAGGTATTTTGTGAGAAAACTTAAGGCCAGATAATACTATATTTATGAGCTATGGAAACAATACTTTTACTAGAAATAGTGTTTTAATTTCTTGGAAATAATTAAAAAATTTCAAACCTTGCCTCTGCAAACCATGTAGAGATTACGTACAACTCTTCACTTTCATCCCGTAAATGTGTGAATCTTCACATTTTTGTCAAGTAAACTGCTTAAAAATCACTGAGTGGTCTTTGTTTATTAGGGATTCTTCTTAGTTATTTTCTAAAATAAGGACTTCAGTAATGTGAATTTCTCTAAATATCTGCATTTCTCAAATGATAGAAATTCTGTGCTCACAGTGTCAGTAGCGCCACACGTGAGGCTGTCTGGTCTTTTCCCCTGACCATGGCCTCATGCAACCGCTGTGAGTGTAAGGTCTGCTTTGCTCTAAACTCTGAGTCCAGCACTTCTGAAATGTGATTGAGAGGAAGGTCTTCCTTTTTCCTATTTGAGCCTCAATTTCCAAATCTATGCAGCAGAGAAAATGATTGCTCCTGGCAGGTAATAAACCACTTCATAGCTAAGACGTGGTATCCTAGGCATCGGTGTGAACCTTTAACAAAGGACCTGAAAATAAAACAGCTGAGGGCAAAGTCTGATGCACTTGATTGACTAGGAGCGGTTGATGCTCTTCCACCCAATAATATACCTTGGAGGAGAAATTGTAATGCAGTGAATGTTGATGTAAGTGAACGGCTTTGAAAGTCACACTTCAAAATTTCCGCTTTCGATTTAGGAGAATGTTAGCCGCTCTTACCAAGAACCCCTGCGTAAGATGAATTTATTTATTTATTTCTCACATAACGGTCCAAGGCAAGCGTCTCTTGGTGGCAGGAACAGCTTTATTCATGCTGTCACAGAGGGACTCACACTGATGAAAACTCTGATGAGGTTTCTAAGGACAGTGCGGCGGTCTCATCCCAGTGAACAGTAATGGATGATGATTCGGGGGATTTTCACTGGCTGGGCCTGGAAATAGCACACAGCACTGCCACTCCATCACCTGGGCACTCCATAACAGAAGGGATGCCGAAAAATATTGTCTAATTTTGTGCCTTCAAAGAAGAGAATGAAGTTTTTTGTTGCTGTTTTGTTTTTACGGACAGAAAGTAGTTTCTGCTACAATTTACCCCTCTATCCATAATACCTTAACTGGTAGCCTTGGCCCCGTATTTAAAGCAGACCCCTCCTTTCTTCAGTTGAGACAACCCGACTGCATGACTGTATCCATTTCAAAGTCCAGAATATCTCGAGGATGCTCAGCCCCATTTATCAAGACCAGTTGTGTGTTCTTGTGTTTTAATTCCTATTAACTAAAAGATAGAATTCAATAGTGAAATGGTACATACTGGACATAATAAACACTCATTCTGAAAATGGATGCATGGGAAAGCCATGGCGGGCACTCTCACAAAGCAATTATGGAGTCTTTCTGGGAAGACATTTTTAAGATCTTTCTATAATGGTGGTGTACAAAATTTCAGGATTAGATCTCAAGTCTTACACTCTGGAAGGAATCCTTGTGCATCAATCTCTGTGAAGCCTGTTGCTGCCCCCCTTGGGGCATCTTCCTCATGTATTTTCTCCCATAGACACCTTTGAAGGGGGTTTGGGAAATATCCTTCTCCTGGGAAACTGCATAGCTTTCAAAGTCCAATTTTTAACAGTTTAATTGTAGTATAGTTAAACAAAATACAATTAATTGTATTGTATTATAGTACAATTAATACACAAAAAATGTACTTTCTGATTTTTAAAAAAATTTTAAACTTAACACAAATTATGCATATGTATTGTGTAGAATATGTTGTTTTGAGATATACATACTTTGTGGAGTGGTTCAATTAGCTAAGTGCCACGCTTCACTTCATATACATAACTGCACATATTTAATGCAGACGATTTGATGAGTCTGCATACACCAATGATACCATCTCCACAATCAAGTAATACACATACTCATTATTTACCACAGTTTTCTTGTGTTCCTTTATGTGTTTTTGTTTGTTTTTTCTGTTTGTTGTCTTAGTAAGAATAATTGACATGAGATCTACTCTCTTAAACGTGTAAGTACGTGATATGATATTGTTGACTATGGGCCCTGTGATATCAAACAGGTGTTTAGAACTTATTTATTTTTCATAAGTGAAACTGTATACCCATTGAGTGGCAATTCTCCATTCCCTTCCCCAGCCCCTTGCAACTACCTTTCCACTCTGGTTCTGTAAGTCTGAGTGTCTTAGATGCCTCATGTAATCAGAATCACGCAGAGTTAGCCCTCTGTGGCTGGCCTGTTGCACTGGGTACAATATCCTTCAGGTTCATCAGTATTATCACCAAGGTACAATGAGTCTTTACTATTATTCTGAAAGTAGATGTTAGTAAAAATAAAACTAAAGGGATGAAGACCCTGAAGAGTACATACTAAGCTAACTCTTAATATTTATGAAGTAAAATTGCCCCAAATATTTCTGTCATCATTGTCACTGGGTGATTCCATATTAGCCAAGTATTTCCAACAAGAAATTATTCCTAGCAAAGGATGACCAGCCCCCTGGCAAGCAATATGCTTAGTACTGGAGCTAATTCAGTGCACATGAATCACACATGCATCTAATCTCTTGGTGTGAAAATAACAGAATTATCCTCCACTCCGTGTAATCGAGCTTCTGTTTAGGTTGAAGGACAGCGATCAGAAACTCTGATCCATCCTCACTCCCACTTGCCCTTCGTGTGAGTTTGTGCATCTGGTCAACATGCTCCTAATACAGCTGGATACATGTTTCTACTCCACAGAGGTAGAATAGAGCTATTCTTATGATTTTATAAATTATATTTTTGAAAATGTGAGTATCCATGGCATAGTAGCAATTAAGACCAGGAGGTAAAGAGCGAGAATGCGCAGGTCACATATGATGGGACAGTTGCTTCTCAGCCTTTTGGCTAAGATCAAGAGTAGTATCTGTTCTTACGAGTTTCACTTATGGTAGGATGACAGGTGTCATCTTAGTGGTGGGCACATGTACAGCTATGTCTGAAGCTTTACAAAAGCCATCCATGTAAACAAACATGGTCCTTTAATACTTGGAAATAACAAAAAGATTAAATATGGACATTACTTTTTATATATGTAATAGCTAAACTATTTCATTGCCAGTGAGAAGGATCAGAAATACTGTTTTACTTGGCGGAGTTTACTAGAAATTACAAGATAACCTTAAAAAGAGGAAGAAGGGTCCAGTGACAGCTCGACTGTGTGTTACTGAGATGAAGGAAAGCACTGGGAGAATTGTTATTGGAAACCAGCTGGGACAAGCGAGACTGTGCGTGTCACAGACATCACAGTGAAGATAACGTAGATGCTCTAATAATTCTGTTTTTCTTCAACTTTATTGTTTTTCCATTAGAATGAAATAAAAATTGGAGAAATCTAAGGCTTTTCTGTACACTGTTTAAAGAACAAGGCAGATAGCTGTTGATAAATGTTGCCTCGCTGTCAGGAAGAACAGAAATCTTGAAATCACCCCATGGGCTTAATTTTAAAATGAATATAAGTGGCATTGAGTGCTTTTTATTGTTCTGTTTATGTTGGCAGAGCGAGTCTAGGTCCTCCTATACCGCACTGTAAATAAGCAGCGCGTCACCAGCTTCGGACTCCCTGTGATGGATGGCACGCCTCACTCAGCCCTCAATTGTCTCATTATCCAAGTTCTATTGGGTCATTAAACAAACATTAGAAATGTGGCTACTTACTCTCCCTTGAATAAAATTACTCACGTGGAACTCTTGGCTCCAGAAAGACTCAGTAACTAAAACCCTTTACAAAACAATATATGTATAGCATTAATTTTATAGCATATTAATCAGTATTTTGATTTTATTGCAAGAGCTATATGGTTAAGCATAGAAAATACTTCTTTTTCTTCTTTTTTTCCCCCTTTAAGCCTACTAATATGTACATATATATATATTTTTTTTTTTGCAGGTTTTTTTTTTTTTTCTTGGCTGGGGTTGCGTTTGAAGCCACCACCTCCAGCATATGGGGCTGGCGCCCTACTTCTTTAAGCCACAGGTGCTGCCCCAGCCTACTAATATTTTAGTATTGCATGCGATGTTTGAATTCTGGCTAATGTCCATAGCAGAGGGTGAATATTAGTATACTCAAAGATTGGGTTTTTATCACGCTCTTCCTACTGGTAATTGTTAACTGTAGTTAAGAGGCTCTATCGTAGTCATGGACTATTTCAGCGGAAATTGAGGTTTTAAATTTTATAGATTCTGCATTTCACAAAAATGCTGCCAGTCTTCCTGAATGCAGAATTGATGTGTTTACCTCTTGTGCTTCTTATGTGGCTGTCAGAGTTGGGTCTGTGTCTCCAGCCATTCATGTGTTCGTGTGTTTTTAGGGAAATATTAACGTTAGAGAAATCAGAACTAAAAAGGTCATATTATACTTAGAGAATTTTTTGGTCATTTCACCTCATTTTAGAAGAAAAATGGATGTTTTATACATTTTAATATATTCTGGTTCTTGCTGGGACATAGAATCATAAAATTCAAGGTAAGAAAATGCTGTCGTGTCCCTTTTATGTAAACTAAAACATGATTTTACACTACTGAGATTTTAAATAAATGATCCAGCCGTTGCTACATACATCACAGGGGAGGCACCAGCCTTGTAAGTGTCACAGTGGCATTTCGATTCTCCCATCCCTCCCCCCACTGCCACTACCTGGAGTTTAGGAAGACTTCTTTCAGCACTGACAATCAATTAATAAATTGGTCAATCAACACACGTTATTTATGGAGCATTCTCTTTGTGTAAAATACTGGGACAGACATTATAAGACAAAAGTACAGAGGCAAGATACAATAACTATCCACACTAAACTTCTAATCTAGTCGGAAAGAAAGCATAATCAATCAATTAAAACTTAACATATTAATGCCAGCTCAATACTGACAGCATGTTGCCTAATATTTTAACATTGACAATGTAAGCCATGTACTTTCAAAGTTATTCTTTCCCAATTTTCCTGTTTTCTTTACTAATTTCTATTGAACTGCTATGTTTGAAATGTGATGGCAGAGATAGGAGATGTCATACTTCTTTCTAGAATAAATGGAGTCAGATAAATATCTACATTTTACACCCTAGTTGCTGCCTATCAGCCTGCAGGGTACCAAGGTGATTCAGCCTACACAATTGGCTTCTTACAGGGTATCACACTCAGGAAACTTAATTGCTTTGTAAACTAAACTGAACATTTAAAACTTTTGAGATGGTTTGACCCTAAAAAGAAAAGACTTATTGTTCATTTATCTCAGTAATTGTACAAAATATCTCTATTCTGTGGTTACTGAAATGCCACATTTTTTGAGTCGAAGTGTATGTGAAAACATGTCTTTTCTGCAGCTCCAGTTTGACAGTCTAAATTCATCAGATTAAACTGGAGATTATTGAGTATTCTAGAATTCGATGTCCTCCTCCAGTCCTAAAATCTATCACTGACTTAATATGTAGGAATGTTCCTAGTATAATCTCTTATTTCTGGACAGTTAGTAAATGCACTGTAACATCACCCAACTGGCTAGAATAGATCTCTATGAAATAAACCATGATGGGTAAGAGTGGAAATGTATTCGGGAAACTTCATGAGGTGGTTTCCTCTGAGACTTACCTTTACTATTTTTCTTCTGAGGTTTGTCACTACATCCAAAAAAAGAGGAAGAGACATGAAGAATCACAAAATTATATCTACCTATCTAATTATATATATTCAAAAGTAAGTACAAAGAATAAGGGTAGGCCATTTTCTTTTGTCAATATCCCATGATGTTAAATTTTGATATATAATATGACATTCTATTTAAACATTTGCCATACTTACAGTTGGCAGGTTTAAGAAGGCTTACTATCTTTTTATTTATTTATTTATTTATTTATTTATTTATTTATTTATTTATTTTTTATTGAGACAGAGTCTCACTTTGTTGCCGTTGGTAGAGTGCTGTGGTGTCATAGCTCACGGCAACCTCCAACTCCTGGGCTTAAGCGATTCTCTTGCCTCGGCTTCTCCAGTAGCTGGGACTATAGGCACCTACCACAACACTGGGCTATTTTTTTGTTTTTTTAGCAGGCCAGGGCTGGGTTTGAACCCACTAGTCCTGGTGCATTTGGCCGGCGCCCTACCCACTGAACTATGGGAGCTGCCTTCACTGTCTTTTAAAAGAATTCAGACTTTTAAAAAATTGGTTCATTTTAATTTAAGATTTTCTATTCTTTTTGTTCTCAAATATTTCTAAGAATAATGTTAATGTTGGATATTTTAGAATAAGATTTTCTATTAGCATTTTATATACTTACACATACACACACACACTATATATGTGTATATATATTTTTTTTTTTTTTGAGATGAAATGTCACTGTATTGCCTGGTGGAAGTGTAAAGTGGGCAGACTTGCTATCCACAACATGATCAATATAATGTATTACAACTATAGCTGGTCTCAGCCTCCCTAGTAGTTGGGAATGAAATGATTTTGATTTCATATTGGAGATTTTTAAACCTAATGACTTAATATTTTAACTGCTAGCCCTTTATGCAGAGTACCCTCTGTGTATGTGGGTCACTACCAAAATTATGAGACAGACTATGTCTCATAGTCATTCATTCATTTCATTATCTTACTTCCAAGAAACACTATCATCTGTCTCCTTTCTGATTCACCATGCAAGTTTCAACTTGCTTGGCTTATCAGTGTTGCTGGGGAGACTTCATTTGTTCCTGTCCAAATGGATTTTATGTTTCTTGATTTTTGTGTATCTCAAAACTTTTGTAATGCTCCATGGTACAAGAGCATTATGGTCCTGTGTATAATGTAAAAAAAAAAAACAAAAACAAAAATAAAGTTTAACTACCCTCTGAAGGGTTGATTTAGTAGTTTTTATGCAATAAACATTTCTACCCAATGTGAAAATCATAGAATTGTTGATTAGGCTAGGATAGCAGGTTAACCTTGCAATTTTCTTATTTTAGAGATGAAATGACAGAAGCATAAAAATATTAATGTAAATTATTTGGCCTAAATAATTTTACAGTTTATTAGGGTGTGAACATGTGGTAATAAGTTAAATCTCTCTACATGGGTGCGGATTTTCTTGTTAGTCTGACCAAGGCTGGGCTCATTCTGAATCTTCCTGTCCATTCTTATCTACAGTCATTATTAGGGCCTGCAAATTTTATATCACAAATTTCATTTTATCTCCTCTTATAAACAACCTTTGTACGTAAATGTTATATAAGTAAGTGAATGATTTCCTTTCAGATCTTTTTAGTGATGACACAGGAACTAAAAAAGTGGTAAAAAAAATTATAGCACAATTTTTTTATCTTCCTCAATAGTATTTATTCAAATTGAAAAGTTTTGTTTAAAATAACGCATAACATTTTAACTAGAAAAATGAATATATATTCATTGACCAATTTTCAATGTTATACAAAACCTTTTTGTACAACATTTAATAGTTATAAAATTATTAAAATATAAACCCTTAGATTAGATAGTTCATATCTTCCTTGAATAAGCCATACTCTGGATGATTTTGTTTGTTTGTTTTGAAAGTGGAATAAGAAATATTTGGGAAGTCAATTGTGTGTGCAATCCTTTTAGGGTTTCATTTTTTTGAACAGTAATGGTTTTCACTACTATTGAACAAATAGTTTCATTATTTTTGAACAGTGATAGTTTCCTTATCCTTGTCTATTTCACTACTTTTTTGGTAACACTCTTAGTTTACTTTCTATACTCATAATTTAATTTAGTTAGGTAACTGAGGTAGAAAATGTCTACTGTCATAAAATATTTAGGATGATTCAGATAACATACAATTCAACTATTGGAGCGGGAAAACACACATATAGTAGGAGGTGCCTCCAACCTAATTGTTACCGTAAATATCAGACATGGTGGAGCACATAGGGACGTTAGAGTTCTTTCTAAGCTATTTTGATGAAGATTGTTCATGAGAGCCTCTCTTCCTAACTTAACATTACTACTTAAAGTTAACTGGGAAAATAGCATCCATATTTGGAGAATATAAAAGATCTTCAGGTTTAAACTTGCCAAGTCTTTTCTACCTTCTATTCCACTACTGGATCCACCTGAATTGTTGCCTAAGTAAACCACCAGTCTCTAGAGAAGTTTTTGCATCACAAACTATCTTGAAGATTTACTGAAAGCCAGGGAATCTCTTCTCTTAAACAGATTATGCACTTACAGAATTGCTCAATGAAAAATAATTGCAGTTAGATCGTCTGAAATGGAAAATTATTAAGTTAGGGTCAGTATACTTAAGCTTCCTTTCATCCGTAACAGATAGAATAATAATATCTATTTATCTGTTTGCTTTATGAGTGTCAGAAGAGTATATAAAGTATTATGGTCAATTTCTATCATAATAAAAGTTATTAAAATAGAATATAAAAAAATAAAATAAAAAATGAAGTTTACAAGGAATCATGAGTTACCTCTTATAAATAAAGTATTTAAGATAATGCTAATAATCCATTTGCATGTCTGTTCTGGTTGGTGATAAGACTAATAGAATGGATAAGGAAGATAATGATCTTCATGTTTTTATGCAAAATAAGTGGATACAACCTACCAATAGTTGAATTAAATATATAGAAATAAAATAAAGATTAAGTGCTCATTATCCACTAAATTTTTAACGAAGATGTTGCTGTTGTTTGATCAGTGTAAGAAATTATCTTTGATATGGCAATGTGCCATCTTTGACATCAAGCTATTTTTGACTTTTTTTTAAAGTTCTGATCAACATAAGGGTACAAATAGTTAGGTTACATTGTTTGCATTTGTTAAGTAAAGTCCAAGTCGTAGTTGAGCCCCTCACCTGGGGGTGTGCCATATGCCCCTACGTTGTGCACGTCAGGTGGGAGTGCACCAATTCCCCTCCCTCCTCAACCCCCTCCCTTCCACTTGAGCTTAACTCTATTGTTCTCTCTTGTGGGCTTGTAGTTGCTCATCTATTTTTGACTTTTTTATTCAAGGGCAACAAAGGACTCACAGATTTGCCCTGATTCAGAGTGACTGTAATCAGAACCAACATTCTCCTTGCCCAGGTAGGTTGGGTAGGAGACACTGTTCTGCACACCTCTCCCAGCTGGTTTCCATGTAATCATTTCATGTAATCTCAGTCAATGGTGACTCAGGAAGCGCTGATGTCCTTGTATGATATGCAGTTTGTCCCTACCCTGGAAGGCTGGAGAATAACTATGTTCCTAAGGGTCAATTTTATGATTTAAACCTATATACCCAACCTATCCCCATACTGGTAGTTGCCCACAGTGGAACAAGGAAAAGTTTATAGAATTGGATGTTTCTATTCTGGGGGAGTCTAACACAGTGCCGCCTCAATCCAACTCATAAACAGTTTATTCTAATAAATAATTACACAGATCCATGCGGAGTCTTTCAAAGAAACATTCAGTTTCTTATTTGGCTATAGATAGCCTGGCTTTAAGGAGTTTACAAATGTTTCATTTCTCCCTCTTCCAATGTGCACAAAAGCAGGCTGTCTTTATATTTCCAATTCTGTTTTGATGTGTAATAGAAAACCACCGCTGAACCGGAATCACAAACCTGGATGTCCGCTCTCTCTCTAGCTTTTAACACACATTTAAACCCTTGTACTTTAATTTTCTTTCTGTGAAATGGTACCGGTGACATGATTTCTAAGGCCTGTCTGTCTCTACAAATAAAAACGTTTTTCTCCTCTTTACAAATCTAAATCATCAAAATCAAAATTATATTGCCCTTTGAATGCTGACTTGGAAAGCAAACTGCCTGTGCAATTTTTAGAAAATAAAATATATTCTCTCTCACATACTGAATCTATCGGGCTTGCCTTACTTTGCTTTCGATAATCTTGGCTTTTGACTTAGGACAAAAGGGAAAGTCAGCTTATAATAGAATGCATCCTCTGTGTGAAGGCTTGATTTTATCTTGAGAGGGGACTGATTCTCTAATGAGAGTTTCTTTTTTCCATTCCATTTCTTCTGTACGTTTTACAAGAGGACGTTTCAGACTTTGCTGTGTATTCCTGTGTTAATAGTGGAGAACATTCAGTTCTCCAGAATAATTCAGGCCGAACTATTCTATTAACTTTTCACCGGAGGGGTTGTCAGGGGATGGATGTTTCCTTACCACGTGATTTCTAGATTACATAGGCAGCCTATACATATAGAAGAGAGGAACGATTCTTCTTATAACTAGATTATCATCAAAGACAGCCTCAGGCTGGAAATGGTGGCTCATGCTCATAATCCCGGCTTCCAATGCCAAGGCAGGTGGATTATTTGAGCTCAGGAGTTTGAGATCAGCCTAAGCAAAAGGAAAATTAGCCTGGTGTTGTGGTGGGCACCTGTAGTCCCAGCTACTTGGGAGGCTGAGGCAAGAGGATCTCTTGACCCCGAGTTTGAGGTTGCTGTGAGCTACGATGCCATGGCTTTCACCTAGGATGAAAGAGTGAGTTTGTCTCAAAAGTAAAAAAAAAGATAGCCTTGACTTTGGAGAAATTTTGTAATTTGTGTTCTATTTACAAGTATTTTTTAGTGTATAGTCTCTTAATTCCCAAGAACCTTTAGCTTTAGTCAAACCAATTCTTATAATGCGCTTCCTCTACTGGAAACCAGTGTCGATGGGCTGATGGGAGAACTAAACAAGAGTGTGTACTTCAGGAGGAAGAGCGCGTCACCGGGGTCACAGTGGAATGAGCTTTGCTCCTCTGAGTTCAGGGTGTTTGCAGCTCATCGGTCACACCCTGGTAATGGAAGCTGACTTCCATTTTCCCCTTTCCCAATCAGTATGAAAGATTTCTAGACAGTTTTTTGAAATTATGGGTCACATGCAAATGTCGAAGCCACAAAATTATGAATTAGCATTGCTTTTGGGAAATAAGCATAGTTATGGGGAGACCAAAAGCCAATACGTGATGCCTCAGAACTTCTCCTGGAAGACAGATGATCTTTTAAAATTGCAATTCATGTCGGATCACTATTCTATTTAAAACTCTGTAATGGTTTCTGACCTCATACTATATAAAATCTACTTAACAAAGAACAACAAGGACTTGCCTTATCTGACTCTGCCTAAATTTATTTCTTTCCCCTTATTGTAAGCTTCAGACACTCGGGGATTTTTTTCTTTTTTTGGGGGGGGAGGGGGGTTTCCAGGAACACACTAAGCTCTTTCCTATCTTAGGGCCAAGTCCTATTAGTTCATTCTGCCTTAAACACTTCTCTTCAAGATTTTAGCATGGCGGGGCCCTCCTGATCATTCAGATAGAACTTAAATACCGGTCAGTACAAATCATCCAGTTTACGGTATTATCACAGAACCTTTATTTTCTATATAGCTGATAGTACTTCCTATACTTTCTTGGTTTTTGTTTTAGTTTCTGTCTTTCATATTAGAATGAGAAAAGGTTGTAATTGCTTAATAGCTATACATGTTAAATGAACAAACTAATGAATTCATTAGATTTACACTTCTGAGCTGCTTTTGACTCACTTATGTGTTTTAATAGGTGTTATTTTTAGAGCAGTTTTAGGTTTACAGTAAAGCTGAGTAGAAGGTGCAGAGATCTCACCTATATTCCCCGCCCCTACACATGCATAGCCTTCCCATTAGCCCTGCTCTCCACCAGAGTGGTGCATTTGTTCTGATTGATAAGCTTCCCTGACACATTACCTGCCTGGCAGTTCCATAGATGATATAGGGTTCACTTGGCATTATACATTCTAAAGGTTTGGATGAATGTGTAATGGCGTAGATCTGCCATTATAATGTCATTCTGGAGGGTGGTTTCATTGTCCTAACAATTGTCTATGGGCTGTCTATTTATTTCTCCCTCTAATCTCTGGCAACCACTGATGTTTCTACTGTCTGCGTAGCTTTGCCTCTTCAATAAAGTCATATAGTTGGAATCATACTGTCTGTAGACTTTTCAGGTTGACTTCTTTTAATTAGCAACAGGCCTTTAAATTTCCAACATGCCTTTTCATGGTTTCTTTGCTTTCAGGTCTAAATAATATTCCATTCCGGATGTACCACCGGTTATGCCACTGACCGAAGATTGTCTTTGCTGCTTCCAAATTATTTCGACAATTATGAATGAATCTGTTATCGCCATCCGCATGCAGGTTTTTGTGTAGGTATAAGGTTTCAGTTCTGTTAGGTAAATACCGAGGAGTGTAACTACTGCATTGTTTGAGAAGAGTATATTTAGTTGTGTAAGAACTGCCAAAAATGGCGTCCAAAGTCATGGTGTCAGTTTGCATTCCCACTAGATGAGAGTTCCCCTTGCTCCACGTCCTCACCAGCATTTGGAGGTTGTCAATCCCTGGATTTGGGGCCCTTCTAAAACGAGCATAGTGAGATGTTACTGTTTTCTTATGCATTTCTTTGAGGATCTGAGGTGTGAGGCATGTTTCCAGAGGCTTATTTACTACCTGCATATCTTCTTTGATTTGGTGCCCGTTGAGGTCTTTAGAGTATTTTTAATCATCGCTGCATCGTGCCCATTTTTTAGCTTATACCGAAGGCTGTTTAATCCCCAGTGATCCTGTACTTTATAATTTTTCTTGTAGTATCAGTTCAGTTTCCATGCAGTAACAAGATATCTGGACTTTTTATCCTGCCCTAAAGTTGTGGTCAACACCCAATGTTGAAGACAAATGCCCTAAAACCCCAGATTCCTTCCTTGAACCTGTTTCTGGGGAGGCATCAGTTGATGATCAAATGAACCACTCTGGTGGAGAGCAGGGCTAATGGAGTTAATGTCCACAGTCAATATAAGAAGATCAAGTGAAGAATCAGAGGTTTTTGGCATTTGGAGGAAGATAGCATTGGAGAAAGGTATTTCCTTCTTCCTCAAATCCAGGAGAGTGGACTCTAAGAGAATTACTCTTAAGTGTTGCAGTGTCCAAAATAAGAAGACTGGCTATTTCCACCCAGTCAGATTTGTTCTCAATTAGTAGACTTTCTTATTGGAACCTTCCCTTGTGCCTCTCCAAGAAGGAACAAAAAATTGAAAAGAAATAGTTATGCTGATTTCCCTCTCTTTTGACGTGACAATAACAATATATAAATTTCTGATGGAACATATAGACACTACAGGCATTCTGCTTACCTTTCTATTGGGGTAAATGCTTAGGTTATTCACTTTGGGTGCTTCTTATCTGCTTAACCCAGTTCTTTTATTAAGCCTCTGTTTCCATAGCTTTCAATTCCCCTTCATATACATTGTATATACATACATATATATGTGTATATACATCCCAATCTATATATCCCAATCTAGTCTAAAGGTTTTTTTTTTAATTATTTTTTATGTCTGCATGTTTAGCACTCCATTCTGCAATAGCAAACCTGACCCTAAGCTATCACGAGGTCAGAATATATAGATAGGGCAATGGATGTCTTCCTTAACAATGGAGAAATAAATCTTTAGCTCTCAGGTTCTGAGTCAGTGTAGACAGAAAGGGAAGAAGGAGAACACTGAATGACACAATTTTCTGCTTGGTCCTATGGATCACCTCAGTGAGAACATATATCAGTGAAGTCAGATATTTTACAGCTATTTCCACATCTACCAGGAGCAATATGTTTTTTCATAGTAAGTAGCTAAAGATATTATTAAATTTTTTTTCACTGATACAAAGTAAAGGACAGAAATGTATTTCACTATTTCTTATTTGAAAGAATTAAAACATCCAAAATGAAGTCTTAAGAGTATCCAAAAGTAATTCTTAAGAAAAATAATCCCGGAAATCTTGTATTTTACTCTTCCTTGACACTATTTTTTCAAAGAAAAACATTCCAAAAGTATCATTTTATACCACTATTTAGTTATGGATATTACTACCAGTAAATGGATACATAAACACACACATATATGACATTCACTACTAATCTTACTTCTCTCAATTAACTGCAAATCATTTTAAATGTTTCTGTGAGTCTGTGATCCTGCACCAGCTATGTGAATTAGTTTGAAAATCGCTAAGCTCGGAGAATACTCAGGTATTCCTTATGATATTAAGAACAGTTGGCAATTGGAAAAGCTATTAAAGTTAGCCAGTGGAACTTCGAATCTGACTAAATTTCAGGTGGAGGAGTGTAATGGGGCACCCCGAGAACATACCTAGAGACTTTATTTTCATAGCAACCCCAGCGTTCTCACTTTCTGAAGTTTGGGTGTTGGGATGGGAAGGAGGTCATGATGCTCTAAAATATCCAGAAGTCATGTTTTGGGGCCGCCATGACTTAAATCAAACTGACTGAACTCTTCACATCTTTAAGTTTCTTGATGCTCTCATGGAATCCATTTTTTCCTGAATCTAGAAATAGATATTGTATCATTTACATGTATGTTTCTGTGAATTGCACCGTGGAGTGAGCCTAAAACATTGAGGAAATGAATGTTAAATCCCCCAATAAGTATTTGACCTTCATAAAAAGAATCTTTATTTCAAAAATAAATTATTTCCAATTGAAAAATGATTACATTTCTCATTATAGGTGCTTAACTTTTAATTCTAAAAACATGGATTTGGAATATCTGAGTAAAGGTGGAAATAATTTTTTACAAGCACAAAATGAATCTCTTTTCATGCTTTCATAATTCAAAAGCAGCAGATAGATGTTTTAAGATCAAAAGAGAATTTTATTTTGTGGTAAGATGAAACCAGAAGTTTTATCTTCTACAAACATTACACAGGAATCTTTAAAGCAATGTGAAAGGAACTACTAGATAGACTATCATTTTGACCTTTAATTTTAGCATTACCTTTGTTAGGCTACTTCATAAAAATATAACTAAAGAATCCTTTCCTAGAAAGAATAGACAGCATTTATCTAAACCCTTAAATTTTATTGTGCCAATTCTTCAATACAACCTAAGTTCCTAATGCCATTTTCTAAAATTACAGATATCAGTGTGTGGAGGTGAGAAATGGGAAGAAGAGGTCACTGGTGTCAACCTACAATAATTATGGTCTTAATTTAGGCCTTTCGTATTGATGAATCATAGAGGTCGAATGGAGGCAGGTGAAAGGTTTATGAAACCTTTTTAAATTTAACCCTTTGCCAGGTAGAATCATGTGTCACAGTTTTTTCAGCTTGCTATACATTTTTTTTTTTTTTTTTGTAAAAACAGAGTCTCACTTTCTCACCCTCAGTAGAGTGCTGTGGCATCACAGTTCACAGCAACCTCCAGATCCTGGGCTTAGGCGATTCTCTTGCCTCAGCCTCCTGAGTAGCTGGGACTACAGGTGCCCAGCAGAACACCCGGCTGTTTTTTTGTTGCAGTTTGGCCAGGGCTGGGTTTGAACCCGCCCCCCTTGGCATATGGGGCTGGTGCCACAGGTGCTGCCCAGTTTGCTATACATTTTAAATCATGAAATACATTTTCCCATCACAATCTTAAAGAGACGTATTAAGGAAATTTCTCTTAGCAATCAATTTTAAAATTTATTTTTGAATCAGATTAAAATTTCTGTGGGATCTTAACCATTTTACCATTGCCTAACTAGTGCCTATCAAGCTGAAATGAACTGAAACTCACTCTTTCTTGGAACAACTCTTGGCTCAGTGCGTATCAGTTTTATTTCGACTTGAAATGCTTTCAGAATCGTATGAGATAGTTCAAAAATGATCTCATTAAACTGTTCTTTCAAGTGTTGTCACCTTTCAAAACATAAATTGGCCACAGACCAATCTCTGTCTATCATCTATGTACCTACAGAGATTATATTTAAGTACACATTATATTTTATCATATGGTAAATTTATCACATAAATATCAGATTTATTTATTGTGATTTCTTTTCTTTATGTGCATAAATTTAATGGGTATTCTTAAAAATCTGTCCCATGGATATATTGCCGGGTGGTAAAGTCTGGGCTTGTAGTATAATAGTCACCTGAATAGTGTACATTGTACTGTAACTAATTTTTTATCCCTCTCTCCTAACCCTGACATACTTCAGTCTTCAATGTCATTATTGACGACTACATATGTCTTTATTATTTTACTCTCCATGTTCACGGAACCAGAAAAGACACCAAATAGTCAAGGTAAACTTATGTAGTAAGCACAAAGTAGGAAGTATCACTTTACCAGTCTTCAAACTACACTACAGGCTGTAGTAACCCAAACACTATGATGCTGGAACAGAAAAGAGACATAAGCCTGTGGATCAGAATGAAAGACCCACAGCGAAATCATCCTTATATTTTCATCTGACTTTTGACAAAACAGATAAAAACATACACTGGAGAAAAGAATTCCTGATCGGTAAATGGGGCTTAGAAAACTGGATAGCCACATGTAAAAGGATGAAAGAGGATCCGCCCCTCTCACCGCTCACAAATACTAACCCATGATGGATAAATGTCTTTAACCTAAGGCAAGAAACCATAAGGATCCCAGAAGAAATTGTTGGAAAAACCCTAAAAGATATCAGCCTAGGCAAGGAATTCATGAGAAGTCAGACCCCAAAGGCCTTCACAGCAGCAACAAACACAAATAGATGGGGTGAGATCAAATTGAAAAGCTGTGTCACAGCCGAGGACACAATCAAAAGAGCAAATAGACAACCCACATGATGGGAGAAAATAGTCCCATGCTATACATCTGATAAAGGACTGAGAACACAATCTACAAAGAACTCAAGCACATCAGCAAGAAACAAGAAAACAGCACCATTAAAAAGTGGGAAAGAGACATGGACAGAAACTTGTCAAAAGAAGGTATACTAATGGCCAACATGCTCATGACAAGATGCTCATTGTCTCCAATCATTAGAGAAATGCAAATAAAAACCACGTGAGATATCACCTACCCCGAATGAGAACGACTTGCATTAGAAAGACCCAACAACAGGTCCTGGTGTGAAGGTGGAGAGAAAAGAACCCTTATACACAGTTGGTAGGACTGCAGAGGGTAAAACCTCTGGAAAATTCTATGGAGATACCTCAAAGGACTTAAAGTAAGCCTTAATTAGATGCAACAATCTCGCTGCTGGGCATATATCCAAAGGAAAAAAGGTCATTTGCTAAAAAGGACACCTGCATTTGAATATTTATAGCAGCTCAATTCATAATTGCAAAGACGTGGAAAAACCCCAAGTATTTACCAGTACATGAATGGATTAATAAAATGTGGTGTGGGCACACCCCGGAGTACGCAAACAACCTGGATGGAACTGCAAACCATTCTTCTAGGGGAAACAGCGCAAGAACTGAGAAACAAACGCTTATACTAAGTACCAAGTTGGCACTAACGGATCAAAACTTCAGTGCATGTATGGAAGGAAATCTCAGGGAAAATCAAGCTGGGGGAGACGGAGGGAAGGGGCGAGTAAATTCACTCCTGTTGGGTCGACTGAACACTGCGTGGGCGAAGGGCACGCATGACTTTGACTCAATCTGTACAAAAATCAAAGCATGTAAACAAAACATGAGTACCCCCTAATATTCTGACATCAAAAAGAAAATAATAAAGTAAGGGAGAGAATAACTTGGATTAGGGAAATTTTGCCCAGGGAACTTCCATATTCATTTGGCATGGTTTATGCTATTGTACAACCATCAACTTTTTCTATTATATCTGGGTGCTTTTTAAAAGTCTTGGGTTGGCTCAGGGCCCATACCACAGTGGTTACAGCACTGGCCACGTGCACCGAGGGTGGCAGGTTTGAACCCAGCCCGGGCCAGCTAAACAACAACAACTGCAACAATAGCTGGGTGTTGTGGGCGGCGCCTGTGGTCCCAGCTATTTGGGAGGCTGAGGCAAGAGAATCGCTTAAGCCCAAGAGTTTGAGGTTCCTGTGAGCTGTGACTTCATGACACTCTACTGAGGGTGACATAGACTCCATCTCAAAAACAAATAAATAAATAAAATTTTTGGATTAATATAAGGATACACCCAATTAGATTACATTGTGTTTATTAGCAAAGTCTGAGTTGTATTTGAGTCCTCCACACGGGAGATGTGCTGTCCACCCCTACTTTGTATTTGCCCCCCTTAGGTAGGGCTTACTGAGCCCCTTCTCCCACTTCCCTTCTGCCCTTTCCTTGAATTTAATTGTGTTTTCCTCTCATGTGGGCCTATAGTTTCTCATCTATTAGCTTCAAATTAGTATTGAGTACATGGCATGCTTGTTTTTCCATTCTTGAGATACTTTGCTAAGGAGAATGTATTTCAGCTCCATCTAGGTAAATACAAAAATGTAACATCTCCATGTTTTTTGTGGCTGAATAGTATGGTGTACATACACGGCAGTTTATTAATCCATTCATGGGTTGATGGGCACTTGTTTTCACATCTTCTAATTGTGAATTGAGCAGCTATAAACATTCGAGTACAAATGTCCTACAGTAAGATGATTTTTTTTTTCTTCTGAATGGATGAAATGGGATGTAATGGGATAATGGAATCAAATTGAAAGTCTACTTTTCACTCATTCATGATTTGGTCTGTAGTTTCTTTTTTTGTTGGGACCTTTCCTGGCTTGGGTATCGGGGTGATATTTGCTTCCTAGAAGAATTGGGGAAGGTTCCTTCTTTTTCAATGTTTTGAAATAGATTCTGCAGTTAGGTATGCAGTCATTTTTGAAGGTTTGGTAGAATTCCAGTGTAAAACCACCTGGTCCAGGTCATTTTTTGTTGGAAGCTGTTTACTTTTGTTACAACTTTGGTGATTGATATTGGTTGCTCATGTCTTCTAATTCTTTTTGGTTAAATCCAAGGAGGTGGCGTGATTCCAGATATGGGCCCATTTCCTTTCCATTTTCAAATTTCTGGGCATAGTTTTGTTTTTTTAATAACCAGCAAGGATCTTTTGTATCTCTGTGGTATCTGTAGTTACTCCCTCCTTTTCATTTCTGATTGTGGTTATTAGAGATATTACTTTTCTGTTTCTAGTTAATGTGGTCAAGGGTTTATCAATTTTATTTATCTTTTCAAAGATCTAACTTTTTAAGTCCTTTTAATTTATGTCTCATATTGCTCTGTCTGTGCACAAAACATGAGATAAATAACAGATTTTGTGCTAGATTTTGCTTCGCCCTTGACATAACTTTCTCTTTTCACATTCTTAGCTTTTCATTGTTCTGTGTTTTTACAAACATTTTTGAATTACTGCAGTGCTTCATAATTTGAGTATATAATTTCTTTTTTAACCTGGACTGAAGCCCCTTCAGATTTGCTTTCATAGTTTTTTCCCCTCAGGGTCCTTATTACCATCCAATCTTAAATTAATTAGTTGTGTTTTTTTTTTTTTTAGGTCATATTTTCCTGACTTGTACATTGTGTCTGAACATGGACTAATTAGCTTTCTTTTGTTGTTCATCTTTGATCAACCAGATTAAGCCAGTAGAACATCAGAAAATAGCTTCTTGGAAAGAGAAGGTGGCATCAATTTATTGGTACACACATAGCTGATATTTTAATGGCTAGAATCTCAGGTCCCAGAGACAAGATGCCTAGGTTTGAGCCCTAGGGATGTTACCTATGACCTTTGTGAACTTGGAAAAGTTCCTTGACTTCTCTGTGCCTGAATAGCTTTTAATGGATAAGGGAAATAATAATAGCAATAGATTTGGTGTCAGAAAAACATCAGTAAATGTTGATTATTATTATTGCTATTATTATACTTGTACATTGCTTGTGAGAGGATGCCACCCACTTATTCTAGAGGTCCCCGGGGAGACCTAGATAACTCTGCTAGACACGTCACTTTCCCCCAGTTTCTCTACCTTCTCCCTCTCAGTTCAGGCCTTGGTTCACATCTGTCTGTCTGTGTCTTACCTGATGATGGTTAATTTTATGTGTCAGCCTGGCTAGACTATGGTGCCCACTTATTTGGTCAAATACTAGTCTGGAAGTTGCTATGAAGGTATTTTGTAGATGTGATTAATGTGCATAATCACTTTAAGTAAAGGGTATTACTTTTTTTCTTCTTAACATGGATAGGCTTCATCCAGCCCTTAGGAGCAAAGTGAGATTTCCTAGAGAAGAAGTTTTATCTCAAAACTAACACAGAAATTCTATCTGCGTTTCCAGCCAGCTAGTCTGCCCTGCAAATTTCAGATTTCCCAGTAGAATTGCTTCAGTCAAATTTTTAAAATCTGTCTCTCTCTCTGTGTGTGTGTGTCTCCCTCTCCTTATCTCTCTCTCTGTATATATCTATACACACATACACATACATATACATACATACATATATGTGTGTGTGTAAGTATGTGTGTATATGGACTATATATAATACACCGTGTATATTTTGTCCTATTACTTCTGTTTCTTTCTGACAGACACAGATTTTGATACCAGAAAGGAGAGTGCTGCTATCACAAATACTTAAAGATGTGAAAGTGACTTTCAATTTTGATAATGGGTAGAGAGTAGAAAAGATTTAAGGCACATAATAGAAAGAGCCTAGATTGCCCTGAAGGAACTGTTGGTAGAAATGTAAACCTGGAAGTGTTTGTGGTGAGGGCTTGGAGAAAAGAGGAGAGACAAGAATGTCCTGTGACGACAGAGGGTGAGGCCGTGACTCTGCACCTGCAGGTCAGGAGCACAAAGGTGGCCAGCACCAAGCTAGAAGGACACTTGGGACAGAGTCCTCCTCAGAGCCCTGAGAAGTAAATGACAACACCGATCCCTTTGGACTGTTAGTGTCTAGATCTGTAAGTCAGTAAATTTCTATTGTTGTAAGCCACCCAATTTGAGGTCCAGCAGCCCTAGGACACGGATCCTTGCCCCTTCACACTTCTCAGAGGACAGGAAGATTCTGTTTACACAGCATCGTTAAATCCTGCTGGTGGACTTCAGCAAACACATTGCTATTAGGCGATGTGGATTTCTCCTATTTACTCTTGCACAGCACAGTGGCTGTATAACTTCAGGCAATGACCCGACCCAACAGTGGCAATACATGTACAGATTATTGAACACCTGTTGTGCTCCTGATATGGCTCCGTGTGTCTCATGCTAATCATTCTACATATCTGAAAATCTTCCAGGATAAGCATCCTTACTCTGCAGATGAGGAATATGATGTTTATGATTTTTAAGTAAGTTGCTTAGTTAAATGGTTCGCGGGGGAAGTAAATAATGATGTTGGAATTCACACGTAGGTCTGTTTCATTTGCTTATCTATAAATTAGGAGTAATAATTCCTACTTTGCAGCAATGTTGAAATCACCTTTCTTTGTATTACCCGTGAAGGGAGACCTGGATTGGAAGAATTTAGCATTTGCTCATCCAGTAACTCCAAGGTACTGAGTGACAGACATTAATACCCAAGGTGTCTGAGTTACTGTGTGACTGCCAGACTCCAGCAGTGAGGGAGGAGACAGGAATGGAATGAAAGAGTCTGTCTTTGAGAAATGTATAGGCATTTGTAACTCTGGTAACCGCTAGATGATGTGTGGTGGGGAGTCTTAGCTGAACCTGACAGACACTTTCCCCAGGGGGAGGTGCCCTCTCTCACCTGAGCTCATTAATAGGATCAGAGAATAACAAATAAGCAACCCTCACAATTAGGAGCACTAAGCAGATTTTCCTTGGCTGTTATGGAGTTTTCCCACATAAACTGGGGCAATTCTAGGCAAAAAGTCCCAAGCCAGGGAGAGGTGTGAAGAAAGAGTGAGGCGGCCAGTCTCAGAAATCAGATCAGGAATAGAGCTTCATCTGAGGCAGTGGTTCTCAACCTTCCTAATACCCTGATGTCTTTCCATTGTTACAAAGGGGTCACGACCCACAGGTTGAGAAGTGCTGATCCCATGGAGATGAAAGGGTGTCTGTTTCTATAGAGAGGAATAGCTAGGTGGAATTTTCCCTTTGTTAGCTTTCATTTTATACCCACCTGAGATTAGTGTGTCTTATTTTTTTTAAAATTTCCCAATGTATCACATACATGTACCATCCACACAGCACAGTTAACCACACTGGTGGGTGGTGACTTAGACCCCAGGGAGGGAGTCTGCTCTGTGCCCATCTGCTCTGAGTTCTGTCAGACAGTGTGGAGCCTAATAACACCTGGGAAGCCCAACTCAGGAAGCACCAGAGCGGAGTTAGACTGAAGACGCAGTGAGCCTAACCTTTCCAGCCATCTTATTGGTGACCAGAGCCCTTGAATGTTGTAAGAGGAGAAAATGAGGAGGCCTCCCAGCAAACATGTTACTTAACAATTACAGGTGATGATTAAAGCACCGGTAATAACTCAGCACACTCTACTCATTCGCGATGATGATGGTGATTATGGAGATGATAATTATGATAATAAAATGGTCTTTCCTCCATGGAGGAGTATTGGAATTTGAATTTCTTGACTTCTCATGGAAAATCTTGAAAGAGAGCACATATCAGTTTCCCAAGCTTACAGAATAGCCCACATAGCTCCCCTCTGTGCAGAAAGTTAATACAAATAAATGTAATGTTAATGATGGTGCCAATGATGTGATTAATTCTAATAACCAGTGATTACCCTGTGCTTAAAGGCAGATGACTGTCACTGAAACAGGAAGCAGGATACAGGGGAGTTTTCACAAATTCCACATCCTTAATAAAATACATGTCACGTTGATGATTCAATAGCAATTTTATTTGTTTGGCTGCCATATAATTCACATGTACCCTTGAGAAATATTTAACTAGGAGAGTTTTAGCAAAGTTTCTGTTTCTGAAAATGGAAGTGATGGAAACATTAAAGTAGGCCCCATGTTCCGTTAAACCGAGAGGTACATAAAAAGTGTCATCCAGGAATCAGCAGTAGCATTGTGTGTGTTCAAGACAAAAATTTCGTCTCATAGGCTGAACTTATGAGTGATTTCAAAAATATTTCCTCATTATTGAATACTGTTTCAAAGAGAATTCTTATTTCCAAGGTTTGCCCATAAAATATAAAGCTATGTAGGTCTGGTCACTGTGAATTCTAACTATAGGATACACAGCTGTTTCTGAATTTTAGCTCTCTCCTTATAGCTGAGGACAATGGGTACTAATTCCTTCCATGTTTAAAAGGAAACATTTGAAACATCTAAAAGAAGTCTTATTAACAAATACCATAACCAGCCATGAGATCTGAACCCTACCACCTGTTTCCAGCCCACATAGGAAAAGCCTGGACATTGGTAGAGAAGATCTTTAAGTAGGGATGTATACAATAAAAACACTGTTAATTTTTCCTGTTCTTCCTTTTGGTGGAGGTGAGGAAGGGAATCTTCTTTCCTCAAGCATAAAAGGAGAAGCAACTGAAGAAATCATCAAAGATTTTGGAGGGAGCTTTCTAGATATCTTCTGTCTGGGTGCTACCGAAGTGCTTTGACTCTAACTTGGCACTGAAGGCGAGCAGGATGGAGTAATTGAGAGACTAAGACATATACACCCCCTGCAGATGTGGCTCAGGGAAAATGGTGCTTGACAGAAGTCTGAAGGAGGGAGGCTGGGCTGCAGCACTTCTGACTGTAGGGCAAAAAGAATGCCTTCCTTCGGAACAAAATTCTTTCATTATCTTCAGCTGGGAAAAGACCTAAGACTTCTTAAACTTAAACAAATGTTTAAAAGGTAGCCAGACTAGAGTAATCTTAAAGGACCTTAACCAAGGCAGATGTTTCCTGTTGTGACAAGATTCTACGAGAAAATGATAATATGGGGTCTCCTGCTGGACAGAGGGAGTTGGGGGTGGGGAGTGGTCAGCAATCCGCTAGTGAGCACATCACCTGCATCAGGAAAAGGTCCGAGGAAAGCCTCTGAGTAGCTGGGACTACAGGCACCTGCCACAATGCCTGGCTAGTTTTTCTATTTTTAGTAGAAACAGGGTTCTCGCCCTTGCTCAGGTTGGTTTTGAACTCCTGAGCTAAGGCAACCCACCCACTTGGGCCCCTCAGAGTGATGACAGGTGTGAGCCACCGCACCCGGCCACTGCTGGGGAATCTTCGAGCCAGCACTTGTGTCTCTATCTCACCAAAAATCAGTGATCCCTTATAAGGGATAAGGCAAGAGTTAGAATTTATTTTATTATTATTTTTATTTCTGAGTATACCTTTCCTAATAACTTCATTCATAGGAAGTCTATGTTCATCTGGCAAAAAAATAAAGAGGAGGACAGATCCCCCTTTTCTAATACAGATACCCACACTCGTGGCCATTCTGGGAACGGTGAGAGGAGAAGTTTTTAATTGATTGTTAAGATGGTAGTACTGAATTAGAGTAGACTTCAGTTTTTATTTTCTGAAAGTGAGCTTTTGTTACCTAAATGTGAGCTACTGAAATGACACCAAGGAACAGGGCAAAAAACAAAAAAGTAACCAAGAACAGTGTACTGTTTACTACCTACTTATATCCTACTGAATATGGTCCATGTAATAGACCAATTATTATTCCATAAATTACCTTTAGCAGATGGTCTCTCTCAAATTTCTCTAAATTTAATATAAGATATTTGTGTGGAGGGGAGAGGGAGGGAGAGAGAAGGAGAGAGAGAGAGAATATAAACGAGAATGACAGGCAATTAGCTAGCACAACATTGGAACGGACTTAGACACATGAGAACAGCCAACAGAGCCAACCATTACCTTGAGACCACAAAAGTTCAATTATTTGCTTAAGGCCACACAACTAGATATAGCAAGGGAGCCCATGTTGATCTCAGGATTTCTGACATCTAGGCAAGGTTTTGATTTACCATGGTAATACATGGCGTAACTGTGACAGACAGGGACAGACATAGCTCATGATAGTAATTTTTTGAGGGGGAGAATTGCAAGTTCTGGCCTTGAGCTTTTTTCGGTTCACTATTCCTTCTGCTGAACTGAGTCGAGGATGAGACACGAGCTCTAAGTTATGTCTTTGTCATTTTTTGGCCTGGTATAAACATCTTTTACATCTTCCCATATGTAAATAGGTCTCTTTTGCATATGTCCCACAAAATGCATATAGCCCCCATAATCCGCTCTCATGCACAAAACAGTACAACTTTTTTAAAAATAGAAAAATAATAAAGTGTGGAATTAATTTCCACATGTTTTCTCTTACTAAAATATTTACAAATTAAAAATTAAATCAGTAAAATTCACTAAAAATATGAACAGCTTGGAAGAATTGGGCTAATTTTTCCTCTGGTACAAAAGAAATGTTGATTTCTAGTAATGAATTCATTTTAAGAAAATAAAACTATACTCAAATATGGTGACTTCTCCATCTAGCAGATTATATTTCTTAGCTAAGAACAACTAGATTCGAAGACCTCTTCTATACCAAAATCACGAGTTGCAAGTAATTTTGACATAATCTGTGAACAGTAAATTGTTATTTTTATTTTATCTACAAAGAAAAATATACTCTCTCTTTGATCAATTAAAATAAACAACCAAACTATCTTTAGCCCTTGTAACCGTAAGCATGCTCTGAATTGGATGCAGCACAAAACTATCTCACATCAGAATTTATTGACCTCACAAATGTAAGTCATGAGATCTTCAGGTTGACGGATCCAGTGATTTAGGGGTATAATCAAGGACTAAGTTTCTTTCTACTTTTCTTATCAGCTTTGTCCTAGCCTGGGTCATTTGTGGACCAATCTTAAGTGAAAGAAGTGCTATGGCCAACATTCCTGTCTGCCTATTCTTAGTTTATTACCCTTTTGCACCTAAAAAATGAAGGTCTTTAAAAAAAAAAAAGGAAAAAAAAAGAAGGTCTGATTTTATTAGGGAATGCAATGTACTTTACTTAAAAATTGCATTCTTTCTTGCAGCTAGGATATTTCTGAGGTTAAGTTTTTGCCAAGGTCAAAAGATGTGCAGAGCTTCCAGCTAAATTCTCTAAAGGGAATGGACGCTGTTTCTAAGTCTGGTTGAACTTCATTGACAGCTTAGAGACAGAGAATGCCCATCTGCCTACCTTTGTTTTCCAACAGTGATCTTTAAAAGAAAGTGTTGGACTCCTTCTTCTTTTACTCCCTTTCTCCTTTTTTTTTTTTAAATAACTGGAATAAAGCTTTAATAGATGGAAATACAGAAAGAATCTGGACTTGGACGGCTTTGTTGAACTGCTGTACTGTGCCTGGTTGCTCTGTTTCCGGGCTTCCTAAGTTGACAGCTGATGCTAATCATAACTGGTACAAATACCATGTTTGGGTTGACTTGGCTTTGGTTCTAACTCATTTGATGCCAGGAGAGCTGGAATTACCATGGCTGATTTACACTAGCCATTCTCAGCCTTGACTGTAGTTTAGTGTCACCTGGAGAGTTGTAACATTTGGGGCTCTACCTCAGACAAATCAAATCAGAATCTCCCAACTGAAACTCAGTCGCTGTAATTTTGTAAAAGTTCCACAGGTGATTCTGGTGTGCGGCCAACTGGCTGAGATACCCCGAGCCCAGCCTTGGAAGAAAAGTCACCCTCTACACCACATTGCTGTTACCCGGTGAGGGAGGCGGGCCAGATGTCGTGTGGAGTCAACTTCAACGTGTTCTGCCAGCTACCATTTTAAAAATGTCACAGTGCAGTAACAAAGGGATGGTTTACATTCAGAGGAAGCATGCATATAAAAATAAGGAGAGAGCAAGACATTATGCTATCCTGTTCTATTATGAGCAGTCAGAAAAATCCAAGGGAGACAAACAGGACCAAGTTCTGGTCCCGTGATGGCGTCAGCTGTTCTTGCCCTTTCTTTTGACAAGTTAAAAGCCATTTTGCTACATGCTTACATGCACACTAAAAAGTACACCATTTCCCTTTGACTGCTTTCATTCTGCATAAAACAGTCTTTCTTTGTTCACTATTTTTGTCTAAAATGCACCCTTGGCAGATGTTTAAGTAAAGAGAACAAAACCTCAGATTACAATGAACCCTAAGATGATTTGAACTCCAAGAAAGAGTGCGAGGGAATTACTCTGTAGAGTTAAGAACATAAATGCCTTCTTCTAAGTCTCTGAAAAATACAGGATTCATGGAAACAGAAAAGATAAGTAAATCTTAATTATTTTAGTAGCTTACAATGGAAGTTTCAATAATTAGAAAATTAGATATACCAGAATATTGAAAAATGTATAAACCATGCACAAAGGTGCATAGTTAAAGTAAAAAAAAAAAAAATAGCTGGTGAAATCTGAAGGTTTTTTTCCAGGCAATATTGGAGATATAGCTTGGGTACAAGTGATAATTCTTCAAAAGAGAAAATTATAAGTAGCCTGGATTCAGAAACTTCTGTTTTTACATATTGGCCCTGAATATGATTTTCTTTCTTTTTGTAGACTGTGTCATTAATAAACCTTAATAATGATTCCATTAATAATACGTTTTATTTCCGGGGGTTCCTGAAGAGAACACATGTTGTCACTGTATATAGGGTCAATTCAGTGTCATCATGGTCATTATACTTAAGTATGTTGGTGATCGTACCAGATTGTGCCATTGGTCTGCCTTTAACTTCTACCACCTTGAATCTTCTGAGAGCAACCACCGACTACTGAAGTCACTTTTGCTCACACCCAGAGACAAAGGGTTCCTGAGAATTTATAGTTGATCCTCATTATTTATAGATTTTGAGAATCCATTGACTCATTAAAACTATATTACCTGTTTTAGTTGTGGACAGATTTTTGCTTAAATCTGTATCTATAATATGCTGGTTATGGCACTGAAAATAATCACCTGTAATTTCAGTCCTCCAAGAAGAACATAGCATGCTATGAACAGGAACTCTTCCTTCTACTTTCTGAGCTCAGGGCAGAAACTAGACTTCATCACATTTACAAGGCTGTGCTGACCTGGCCTTACTCGGGTCTAAACTCCTCCTTTGTTTGCTATCACGCAATATATTGCCCCAGTCTTCAACTTTCCACAAGAACACAAAGTTCATGTTTGCCCAAGGACATGGTCATGGACTTTTTTCAGATCTTCACAAAGCTGAAGATCTTTATTTTTAATTTGTAAATGTTATTTTAAGCACTTAATCCTAAACAAATTCACAGATGCTTTTCCTGCCATAGCCATGAAAATAACAACCCTCAACTGTGACATTCACCATCCTTCACATGCATGGTTTTCTTCCAATAGTATGAACTCCTTGCACTCATCTCCTCTTCTCATCTCTCGTCTCCTTGTGTGTTGTCTGCCTTCCTCCCTACAACCTGAGCTCCCTGAGGGAGGCAGCCCCTCTGTCCTGCTCCTCTCCCTTACGGCGGCACCTGGAGCCTGGCACACATCATGTGCTCAGTAAACATTGGTTCATTAGATGAATGTGCATTTCTGTTGGACTGTGGATTAATGGAAGCCTGAGAAATATTGGGTTGATCTCACTGAAGAATCTTTCAGGTGGTCTAACAAACCTCCTGCAAACATACTGTCTTTCCACTGTCCTCTGCTTTTTCGTCTGGTCTTGGTCAGTACAAAGCAAATGACCAAATCCTGGCAGGGAAGACTGCTACGCGGCATACTGTACTCTACTGAGCAGGTCACTCTTGTTTGTTTTCTGTGATTTCAGTTTTCCCTCTGAAAAATTCTGTGTTATAGCAAAGAACAAGCCAAAGAATTAATTTTATGTTTATTATCTTATTTGCTTTTCTTTATTGAGTTTGTGGAAATAATATTACAACGTGTTCTATTAATGCCTCTCACAGACATGGTTTAATTTTTCTTTAATGTTAGCTCAGTGTTTTTGTATGTACAGGCGTCTGTCAGGACCTATTTTAACTTTACTCAAAACTTTTCTACCTGAGCCCACTGGGAATTACTCATTATGATGGTCCATGGTTCTCATCAACCTGAAGCCTGTTGATTTAAATACAAGAGTTTGTGTGTGTGTGTGTGTTTATATGTATATATATACACACATATATGTATAATTTGTATATATATATAAATAGCTTATGTGTAAGTGTACCTTACTAGAATATATTATAAACTGTTCTACCTGCAAATATGATCTTTTTTGGAGTTTAGGATCTAATGATGAACATTATTTACTATTTTTTTTTTAGATTCTTTGTTTTTTATTGAATGGTAACTATGTACATTAATGCACTTCTGGGGTACAGTGTGGGGTTTTCACATGCAATTCAAAATTATTTACTATTAATATGATGTGTTAATAAGATTGCTATTGATACCATATTAAATGTCAGTGGAACAACAGCATGTGAGATTTAGTACATAAATCAAATCTGTAGTTGAACGAAGCAACTGAATAAAGTGCTTTGTTTTGTTGCATTATATTTTTGAGGACTAAATTTGAATGACTATTGGCATCAACAATTGTTCTGGAATACTTTCTTAATTAAGAATCAGCTTTCCAATTATGTCTTGGTTCTCCATTGCCTCTTTGAAAAAGAAGAGCTGGCACTGACAGAGAATTCCTATATATAGTGGACTTCCTGCAAATTTATTGAATCCAATGATGGAACAGCCTACATGTATATGATTTTTTTAGCTTCCAAAAATTGACTTTTTTATTTTTGTCATCAGTACTCTATTCACTCAAAGCACTTTCAGATTTCTTTCTTGGTTACACAATAGGTAGCTCTTTTACTGTTTTTTTATACATTCAGTTAAAAATTAGCAAACACGTATTTAGTGCAAGTTATATTTAAAGCACTGTGCAAGGACTTGTGTGTAACATACAGATGACTGAGAAGTCACCACCTTCATAAGTATCATCTCCTGTTGATGGATCTGGTAGGTCTGTACACAATGCACCGTATAATAAAAACGACAGAGAATCTAGTATACTCTTAAGCAAAATGTTTTAGAAGTAATAATCAATCAAGGGCCTAACAGGAAACAGATGTAAGAGTCAAATGGGATAAGTGAAGAGAGTTTAATTAAGCGGCTACCTACAAGAGCGTGAGGAGAGGATGGGAACGCACTGAGATAAAGCAGACGCAAGGACCTGCCACTTGGGGGCTGAGGTCACAAGAGGTATGGCTTTCAGAACCTAAAGAGCACAACGCTGGTAGCTGTAGTAAAGGGTGTCCCTACCATGCCACGGCCTTCTTAGGAGGAACAGAGCCACTGCCAACCTGCGGGTAGGACTGGGAAATTGGGGAGGTCAGTGTTCTAAAGTCACCTCTGTGTGTTTAGGGTCTGCTACCTGTGTTCCCCTTAAGCCTACTAACCCTGAACTGAAACCAGATGCAGAAGCATCCTCAGAGATGTGGGCCAGGCAGATCAGCTTGTCTGGTAGGCCTGGGACGAGGGGAAGATGAGTGAGATACTGGGCTCAAGTGCAAAATTTAAGGGACACCAGCAATCTAGGTACTATTTTAGGACAATATTTTAAAAATTAAAATAAGTGATAGAAATCCATGATGAGAAAAATAGCAAACTTTTAAACAAAGACAAGTTCAGGATTATTGGCTTTTCCATTTATTTTAGCTTCCAGATAACTCAGCAAATCACCCCTTTGGGGAGGAGAGCAGAAAAAGTGGAAAGCGGGTCTCTAGGCTCGAGGACTGGTTCATGGTGCAGTGGGGGTGGGGAAAGGCCTCAAAAATCTCAACCTTGAGCAGGCCTGAGATCATGGCTCTGTGTCCTGTGAGGTTGGGCAGACTCTTGTATTTAGAAGTACCCTGCTTGGTGTCATGGTTTACTGCCATGGTCCTGAAATTCTTAATTTTTGAGTTAGGAGTCCCACATTTTCTTTCTGCCAGGGATGCTGCAAATCATATAGCCAGCCTTGCCCTTGGAATATAGTTAAAGTTTTTATGTAGGATAAGTTTACTTATTTTATTTTTTAATTAAATATTTGCAGATAATTTTAGTTTCCCATCCAGCTACAAGAAATGATATGGAGATACCACATATACTACATACCTTTTCCCCAATTTCCTGTAGTGCTAACATTTTACAAAACTATCCTAGAACTATCACAACTGGGACGCTGGTATTAAGGCAGTGAAGAGGCAGGAGCCTTCCGTCGCCACAGGGATCTCTTATGTTGCCCTTTCACAGCCCAGCTCTATCCCCTTCACCTGCTGCAGCCCTGGGCAGGTGAAGGGGATAGATTCTTCGCAACTCCTCACTGATTCTTCACAATTGCTCTTCTCTTTTCCACTTCTATGTTTTGTCACTTTAAGAACGCTGTGTAAATAGAATTATAGCAGGTGTGAGCTCTTAGGATTGGCTTTTGTACTCAGCATTTCTCGGAGATTTCTAAGTTGTTGCATTATCTGTAGTCTTTTTTTTGTCTTTGCTGAATGGTTTTCTGGGATTTAGATATACAGATGTACTGTAGTTTGTCTAGCCACTCACCCATTCAACAACCTCTCATTGGTGGTGTTCCTGTGTTGATTATTTTTCTCACATATGCTGTAGTTTTTCTGCTTCTTAATTTTTCTTTTGTATTCTGGACATTTATTATAAGATACTGGATCCTACGTAAACTTTTTTTTTTAAACAGGCCTTCCACCTGTTTAGGGTTGGGTGCATGTGTATGTAAGTCCAGCTTTTCTTTGTCCTGCTAATATCACTTGGGCAAAGAGAGGCACTAATTTATAACACCTTATTTAAGACAAGTAGGATGGAAGTTTAGCTTCCACTAAGCCCCCCCTGCAGAAAGTGGCAAAACAGATTCTCACTATGTAGTTGCCTTGGAGTGAAGGTGGAACCCCACTAGGCTCCATTGACACCCTGCAAGAGAAACATGGAGAGCTTGCTACCTCCACCGCCCACTGCCACGTCAAAGAGGAGAGGTGCTTTTTTTTCCTACTGAAATTTGGCTGGACCAGGGCAGGAAAAAAGCTTTTCTCTTGTTAGGCAACCTTTTTTCTGGTCCCGTGTCTAGAAGGACCAGGCTTTTAGAGTTCTTTTCTGCCTCTTGGTGATTCTGTGTTGGAATCATCTGCAATGCCCTGTCTGGAATATACGAGAGGCAGTAAGGAATTCCAGAGATCTTACTGGGTGTTGTGCTGCGAGTTTTAAGGTTCCTAAGGGGCCCACATTCTTCTTTTCATATTTCAGAGAGGTCCTATATTGTTGTTATCCCCAGAGTATTTTGTTAGAAGAGGGACGACCTCGAGGCAGAGGGTACTCTGTCTTGGTGTAACCAAAATCTCACGGTAACATTTTAAAAGACATAAATGAGTTTGGGGAGAAGAGGACATTCAGTGGAGAAGAAAAAGTAGGCCCCCAAACTCCCTAACAAAGTGGAAAAGCTGTGTCATTTGTTTGTTTCTATTAACACATCTTTTGAAGCCTTAGTTTTATTTTTTCTTGTTTAATTCTTCAAATTCAATTAAGCTTTTTAGCTTTCTGACTCAAAGACTGACTTTAGAAATGACAAAGCAAGCATAGCATTTGTAATATATTTCCTGGGTAGTTGGGTGGGGAATTATTAGATGGGGGTAAGTTAAGATCTTTGTTTTCTGCTGCGTTGTCTGTGCTGAGTGCAGTAGGAGATACCATTTCATTGTTAAATTATTCAACTTATTTTGGGTTGTGTTTGTTTGCCTTTTTGCTTGTTTGCTGTGTGCATAGTTCCCTCAGAGCAAAGATGACCGGAAAGTTCCAGGAGCTGAGCTATGTCATCTATTGACAGCTGTTCCTGTTTAAAAATTCATAGACATTAGATTTTATAAACATAGCTGAGAACATCACACTTTGATCTGTCGTATATTATTAATAAATACAAAGACTCAGAAACTCACCTTCAGTAGCACTAGAAATATTTACCTAGTTTTGTGCTCAAATTCATGGAAAAAAAAATCCCTGAGGATGTGGAATATCTGATAGAATGCCACAAAATATGTGGTAATTAAGAACATATTTGGGGGCTCATTGAAAACTTAATGGAAACTAGTCTGATCCCTTAGGAAAGGCAACTTGGAGGAAGTTGTAATAGAGGAAGGTGATTCCGTTTGTGTAGGAAAACACAATGAGAGTTCAAATGAAGTCAGGCAGTGACTCCCAGAGAGAGAAACAACATAAGGTGGTGGCCACATATTTTGAGACTCGAGGAAGAAAGAGAAATTAAATAAAATAGTGGCTCTAGTGTGTTTGAGTAGGTGGGCGAAGATAATGAACTCAATTCATTGTCTCACCAGCAGCTAGAAATACCAGTCTGAAGTTCAGAAGATGTACAGAGTGGCTCTGTGAAGAGCTGAAAGTCACTGACATGGAAAGGAATTTATTAGACCTTAATTATAAGGCATGCACTATAGGAGAAATTGTGTCCTTCCCTAATACATGTTATCCTCAATTTGATATAAAAACTTACTATGCAAATTTCGCTACTAATTATCTACAAATAATCAATATAATTACTGAAATTACCACCAAAATATCATCAACACATTTGTTCAGAGGTGGGACAGAGTCATGAAGTGATTAGCAATCATAGCTCAGAATATTTGGGCAGGAGAATAATAAATGTCTCGACTCCTCTGATACTGAAATCGTCATTGTCATCATTATCATCATTGCTATGGTTTGTTTGCCCCATCGTATCTCATGTTGAAATTTGAACCCCCATTGTTGAAAGTGGGGCCAACTATTCCACAGTGTTTGGGCTGTGGAAGTGGATTTCTTATGAATGGCTTGTAACTATTCTCCCATGATTAGGCGGGGTCCCAATCTTTGTTCCCGTGAGCACTGGTTGTTGAAAAGTTCCTGGCACCTTTTCCTTTTCGTCTTCCTCCTTCCTCTCTTGCCATGTGATTGCTGGACACACTGGCTGTCCTATGTCCTCCACCAAGCCTGGAAGCAGATGCTGGTATCATGCTTTCCTTTATGGAAACACAAACAAATTAAGACAATCATTATCATCTGCAACATTTGAGTCTTATGCTTAGAAATGTACAGACATTAGCTCAGTGAACTGGTATAGAAACTGTTCCATGTAAATAGACAATAAGTTGATAATAAAGGTGATACCATACACCCAGAATAGAAAAAATATTTGAACTTTTCATAATGCCAGAAACACACAAAAGTATTATAATTGCACTGCAACAACTGGATAGTCATTAGGAAACCAAAAATATTAGCTCCAACCACACACCAAAATAAATTACAGATAAGGTAACTATTTCCAATGGGGGAGAGAAGGAATGTACAAAATAGTAAACAGGGTAAAAACTTATATTTCAGAGTGAAGTAGAACTTTATATACATGACGCCAAAGATAACAACCCCCAAAGGTGTTAATTTGATTATATAAAAATTCTGAATTGTTATAAGTATTAATAAAACTATAGATTTCAAAATTCATAAACTTTGCAACATGCCTCAGAACGGTGGTAAGGTTTAATAAGACAAACAATTATAATTTCAATATAAGAGGTTAAATGTGTGGCAGGAAAGTGAAAAAGATAACATGAACATAAATGAAAATAAGTATAAAGAATAAACCCTAATAGTAACCTACAAATTACATATTAAAATTATTGAATATAGCTTGTATTTGAAAAATAAACTGGCAGATACTAAAGAAGAAAAACATCTAGTCTGGAAGGAATGGGAGCTATCAGACATTATGGCAGAAATGTAAGTTCCTGCAACTTATCTGGACAACAATTTGGAAGATAAGACAGACCTTGAAGATTTGTTTACTCTATCCCTATGATCAAACTGTAAAGGAGCACATAAGAATACATGCTAACTTCTGTGTACAGTTATGTTCAAGATTTGTTTTAAAGAATAACAAAAACATCCTAAATATTCAACAATATTAGAGGAATTGAATAAACTCATGAAGTGGAATAATAGCAATTCATTAAACATAACTAGATTTGATTAAACTCATTAAATTTAACTAGATTTGATTGACTAAACTTATTAATTTATACATATGTCCATGCATCATATAAACAAGTTATAAACTAACATGTAGGGGAGTAACTCTTTGAAATCCTCCCTGGATATAAACATAAAGAAGGTCTAGAAGTGTAGGGACAAGATGTCAATAACCTTGATCTGTGGGTTTTTCATTTTTTCTCCTATGTATATTTTCTGGTTATAAAAGTATTTTATTATGAAAATTAAAATCTTCCATTACCCTACTATGGATAGGAAAACAGAAAATAATTAAACAAAGGAAACAGAGATTTAGGTGGCAAACAAGGAGTGTGATATTGAAATAACAAAGGAGACTTCAAAAAATACCAGAAGGAAATGAGAGTGTCCACCGATGTATTAAGTGCCTGGAATATGTCCCACCCTCTTTTTGGGGTTGAAGGCACACAAGTCTTTTCCTTGGCAGAATGTACAGTGTAGAAAGGTGGGGAAGGATGATGTATAGAACATAATCTATAATACTTGCTTGGAATAACATGGTGTCAGGAGAAGAGAGAAATGGATGGATTTAAAACATATTGAATGTGGAGCTCACAGGTCTCGCTGATAGTTTGAATCTGGGGAAGAAGGAAAGGGAGCGAGGAAGGAAGACTTTGTCTCCTGTCATCTACTGAAATTAGTATCATGGAGGGAGACACAGATATCAAAAGTTAAATTTAGGATGTACTAAATGTGGAATGGTGATTAGATCTTTGAGTCAATGTGTCAGGTAGATTGTTGAATAAATATGTTTGAAGCTTAATTGAGGAAGCAAGATGTAGAGATACAGATTTAGAATCATAAAAATAAAGATAGCTTTTACAGGCAAGTGGATAAGTGAGATGACTTATGGAGAGAGTACAAATGGCTTAAGGCTGAGCCTTGGACCACTCCAATGGAGCTGATGTTTGGAGGACAGAAAAGGCTGCCCAGATGACTGCAAGAAACTGTCATGGAGAAAAAAGAATGTGTGGAGAGGGTGCAGTCACAATGGGCCAGGAGAGCAAAGGGTTTTACTGAGTAAAGCACAGTCTGTTAGGCAAACTGCTAGTAATGAAACTGAGAAACGTCTGGTGAATTGGGCAGCACTGATGTCACTGAGAAAATCCTTGGGAAGACAGTGTTTAAAGGGGTTGGAGGCCAGATTGGAGCGAGCTGCAGAGTCATTCTGCAAGCACGGGTAAGAATTTTGTTAAAAGAAGAAGAGAAGTGGATATCCTGTGGAAGAAATGAATGATGAATAGAGCTATTTTTTTAAGATGAGAAAATACTGTGATGAGTTTTTATGTGACTTGGAACGACTCTGTGGAGATGAAGTGAGGGGGGCCCTGCACGGGCCTGGGGAGTGTAACTGAGAAGCTCCACCTTTGGAAAGCTCGGAAAGCATGAGTCCAGAACACAGAGTGCACGTTTGGTGATTAACATTTTCAGATGAAGAATTTTTTCTTCCACTTAAACAGAAAGGCAGAGACTATGGCTATAAATATTAGTAGCTTTATAACTTAAGTTAGGGAGTATGGAGAAATTCATGTTTGATTGAATTATTTTTTTACGAAGTGGAAGACAAACTCAGCAGCTGAAAATTGGGTTTGGGGTATGAAGGTGATCTGGGAAGTGAGAAAAAGTTACAGAATATTGAACTGCAAGTATAGGGAATAATGCTATATAGATACCATTTAATAGGATTTCTATGTATAAAAGTTATCTGTGTCTACTTGAGGGATGAAGATATAAATAGGAAGATTAACCTATTGGCTTAATTGTGTAATTTTCTGCTGCAGTGTCAGGATTCAGGTGCAGAAATGGAAAGGATGTGGAGAGGTAGGTTCCACCGGGGCTGGGACATGTCCACATGAGTACTACATAAACAGGGTACTTACGGAATAGAGGGTGCTTGCAACGGGGTACCTGTGATGAAAACTTAATCTAAGCTGTGTCGATAGGGAAATAATTGTGGGTATGGGTGATAATTAATAACCTGTATTAACGCATTAGAGGTCTTGATGAAGTAGATAATCATTATAATACTAGAGTATGTAAACTTGAGAAATATACTAAGGTTGATAAAAACTGGGGCACTCATCATCCCATTGGTAGAGTGCTAGTGAGAGGGAGGCTTAGAAACAAAGACAGATATAAAAACATGAAAGAAATGAGAAGTCAGGATATCAGATGGGCTATCCATGCTCATGGTGAAGTCCTCCCAAATTGAGGAGATTAGAGAGAAAGGCATTGTGACTAAGAACTAAAGTCTTCAGGGAATTAGGGGTAGTCAACCGGGGGCAGGAAAGCACTAAAGGTGAGTGATTTTTGAGGAAAGAAGTATCTGAAATTGTATATAAAACCAACACATTGTATACCATAAATGCATTAATGTACACAGCTATGATTAAAAAAAATAGATTTGAGAAAATTAAAAAAAAAAAAAAACCATTTGGAGACTGAATTCCTGGAATTGGATTTGGTCATTTCCAACCTTCCTAAAGCTCTTACACCCATTTACACTTCTGCTCTTCCGCTGGCTTAAGATTAAACCCAAACCTCTTAACTCTCATTGACTTGCTGAACTGTGCGGGAAACTCAGTGTATCCTGGTAAGAGTCGATACTTGGAACTTTATGAATTCAAGTCTTGAACTCGATGATTCAAGGATTCATGGATACATATTGGACAATAACAAAGGTATTGTTTATTTGGTTATATGAGATGAGAACCTAATGAGGATAATTACCCCCCTCCAGGCTGTCTGTCTCACATACATGATATCTGGAGGGACACAGCTTCTGTTCTAGGGCTGCCATTAGAAGCTCGAACCTCAAGGCACACCCAGGTAAGAAAGTGGAGGATCTAGTTCAAGAAGAAACTGATCGCAGATTTGGCATTCTAAAAAGACACATTGGAGAGATTTAGAAGGCAGGAGAGGAATGGTGTTTGGATAGGATGAGAGATGTGTCAAGTGGACTAAGAGTGAGAGAACCCAGTAATGCTGCAGGGTGGTGTGAAGGCTTAGACAGCCAGGGATGATTAAGGTCAGTAGTAAATGTTTATGTCAATTCCTTCTGAAGAAGAGCTGCTAAGAGTTTCCTAGAGAACACTGACAACTAGTATAAGCTAGAGTTCTGCATGGTTAGTTGTTTGAGTAAACATTTATTGCATCAAAGAGAAGGTTTTGTATTTTCAAATTCAGAGTAACTACTTTCAAAACACAGATAATGTCTTTGTTTTTATGCATAGCCTGATGGGGACAGTCGGGTCCTAGGTTTGCCCGATGCAGAAAGAGGAATGCTACATCCGAGAGGCTATACAGAGCATATTGCCAGATAAAAGTGGTCGTGAAAGCGGAACTCATTATCACCATTTTTAGAATCTCACAGTGGCTCCAGAAAACTTACCAGGAGGACAATTTGAGAAATTTTTGAGAGTTGGGAACTCCTGGATTATGAAAGTATGTAATATACAGGAATAAAAACTGTATCTGTATGAGATGGTGTGATAGAATAAAGAAAAGAGAAAACAAAGGCAGAAGACACCCTGATGGTAACAATCAATCTGGGATGATGAAGCTAGGGCTAAGACTTAGAACTTAGTTTAAACAAACAGCTGGTATTTAACATAGATGTGCTTCTATGTTCAGACGTTATTCTACAGTAATTGCTAATTTCATTTGTTTGATCCCATTAGCAATGAGATGAAACAAAAAACCAGGAGATGCACATGATTCTTAACTGCACTTTATGTATTAGGAAAGGGAGGCCTGGAGAGGTGAGGATACTGTTCCAGCCACCAGTCAGTGTGTGTTGAAGTGAGGGTTTATAGGCACCCCGTCTCCAGAGCTCTTTGTCTTAAACATTGGGAATGCAAAGAAGGAACTTGAGAACAGTACAAAAAAATCAAAGATCCTTGTGTTAGCAGAAAAAAAAATTAACAGTTCAAAAATGTTAGAGAAATTAATTACTAGAAAAAGATTTAACATATTTCTGAGGTCATATCAGAATTATCATCATGAATAACCAAGTACCAAAAATTTAATTACCTATTATCTATAATATGAGACTTTTGACCAGGCAGGGCTGGCTTCATAGACATGCAATCTGTGAAGTCACAGTGCTCTGTGCTTACAGGAACCCCAAGTTTTGTTTTTTGTAACACTTTGCTATAATATCACCATAGCATTGTTCTGCAGACATTTTGAACAAAGGAGCTGGCATTGTCATTCTGTACTGGGCCTTATGGATTATGTAATTGGTCTTGTATGTAGACAATGAAAAGTTTGGCTAATTATCCTGGCATGCCAATATACTTAAATTGCATCTGATTTCAACTACAGTGAAGCACTGAAGAAGTTTATGGTTGAAACCTTGGAATGCATTATTAAAAACTAAATGAATGAAGCTCATCACATGTAGAAGATGGTTTGCAACAAAACCAACATATCTCTGGCTTTTAAAACAGAGAAGTCGATTGCAGCTAATCAATGGATGATAAAGTTGTTTAAAGGCTGTCTGAATTATCTGTGAGGTACAATTGCCAGAAAGCAATTGGCATCAAGAAAAAAAAAAAGACACAACTTAGTTCCAGGAAGAAAATGCACAAAGGAGTAGGAAGGCTGTCTCTGAACGTCTGCCAGTGCTACATGGGGAGACAATTAGAGAACAGATGGGAATAGAAAGTACAAATTCACACCCATGCAAATCTAGACATCTTCTGGCCAGCAGCAAAGAATGTGGTACAATGGGCTAAGTCCTGCAGAGCACATCAGCCAAAATGCATGAGGAAAGCCTTTCACATTGGCTAGGTTTTTGCTAAGGCCATTTTAGCCATTAACATGTGGAATGAAAGAATGCCAAGGAATCCGGTGGGGCCCCAAGCAGAGAGGCGTATGGGAGTGTGTGGTCCCTCACGGAATTTTGACTTCAATAAAAAAACAGAGAAGGAAAAATCTATTTCAATAACATATTTCCTTATTAGGATTTTACTCCACATGCATTTTAATTCTATAATAGGAATGATAAAAAATGACTGTGGATCGTTAGTTTGCTGGATAATAGAAAGACTGAGTATTTGAGGTGCAGTTAAACTTCTGAGAACATCTATTGGCTGCACCAGGATTATAGTAATCTTTTTCTTTTCTTCGTCTTTTTTTAATTGAGGAATTAGATGTGAGTGTCTATATGGAGACATCATAATATTATTTAAAGGCAGAAGTTGAGTAGAATTTAATTAAACTTTTTTTTTTACTATTTTTTTCATATTAAGTTATACATTTAATCATATATGAGCCAAATGCATGTTATGCTACTTGAAAAAACAAATGGTTGCTAAAAGTTAAAAATGGATTATAAGAAAATCGACCATTTCTTTTTATTACTTTTTCAGTCAAGAAATAGGGATGTTCTTTTTTTTTTTTTTTTTTGGAGATAGAGTCTCATTTTATTGCCCTCGGTAAAGTGTGGTGGCATCACAGCTCACAGCAACCTCCAACTCCTGGGCTTAGGTGATTATCTTGTCTTAGCCTCCCGAGTAGCTGGGACCACAGGCACCTGCCACAGTGCTCAGCTATTTTTTTGTTGCAGTTTGGCTGGGGCTGGGTTTGAACCTGCCACCCTCAGTATATGGGGCTGGCGCCCTACCCACGGGCACCACCTAGGATGTTCTTTTAATTGGCAGAAGAGATTTTAGTTTCCCAACAATTGGATGTTGACTTTAGATTTTTAATTGATTGATGTCACAGGTACATTTTTGACCATTTATGAAGCCTAGCTTTTGACAAATAATATTACATATCCAGAATAACACTCATGCAGTATAAGCTGCTGGGAAATTGATATGATATAAAAAGGATCACATTGCCCATATCTGAATGAAGAAATACATATTTGGGAAATCCAGATTATCTAAAGCTTATTATTTTCCACATTTTGTTAATCTTTGTATACTCAGCCAAGGGCACAGTACCTATCACATAGTAAGTAGGTAGTGCTGTATTTGGAATACTTGGATCCACCAAGGGACTACAGTCTCCATTTGTATTTCGTGAGCATATAGTATGTGGTAGGGAGCTGGGGATTTGGGTTCAAATTTGGCTCAACTTTAAATGAGCATTTTTGAAACCTCAGTTGTCTCATATACAGAATGGAAATATTTCCTGGCCCACCTGAAAGGTGTTTGGGAGTTAAATATTCATTGGCTCTGAAAGTAATGAAATTCAAAGTATTTTAAAATATGTCATTTTAATAAAAAGTACACTTTTTTCATTCAACAGCAATACTTTCTGTAACACTTGAATTAAAAGTAGAATTCAGAGTGCTTGGACTTCAGTCTGTCAGATTTAATCCCAGAGTTGAAGGCTCACTTTGATTTTAATTCTTGAGTTTGCTCATCAACCATGTTGTAAATCCCTTACGTAGTTAATATTGTACTATTCACAATCTTTTCTGCTTAGTTTAATATATGACAGAGATTATATTGAGGACTGTACTTTCTCATATAATTTACATATCCACAGTGGGTGCCTTCATTGAATCTTAAATTACCTCATTAAAGTTTAGTTTTATTCCATAACATAGTTTATCTGGATTGTTTAGAAATTGTTTCAGGTTTTTTTCCAGCCACTGGATATTTTAATGGAACATCACTAAGCTATCTTCTTGGCTAAAATGCAGACTTTCAGTTACTTCATTTTCTCCTTGTTATGTACATCTGGAATCCTTAATTGTGTTTATGCTTGCTTGGCCTAATATCATGAATTTAATTTTATATTTAATTTACAGGCCCCAGAAGTTAAATGCATTGTTTTTATTTAAATGGTGAAAAAATACTTATCTTTACATTGCCTTGAGTTATTCTCCATTTGTTTATTAGGATTTTTTGTTGATTGACCATTTTTATTTATTTATTTGCAGTTTTTGGCCGGGGCGGGGTTTCAACCCACCACCTCCGGTATATGGGGCCAGCGCCCTACTCCTTTGAGCTACAGGCACTGTCTGTGATTGACTATTTTTATAACAGTTTTATATTTATAGAAAAATGGAGCAAGTAGTATAAAGTTCCATATGTGACCCCACCACCGACTCCTGTATTGTTAATGTCTTAAATTAGTAGTTGTGCTTGTAATAATGAACTAATATCAACTCATTATTGTCAAGCAAAATCCATATTTGATTCAGATTTCTTTAACTTTTACGTTTGTTGTTTTACATGCCAGGATCCTATCCTGGATATCCCATTACATTTAGACATCATCTGTCCTCAGGGTCCTCCTGAATAGGACGGTTTTTCAGATTTTCCTTGTCTTTCATGACCTTTTCATTTTTCTTGTTTTTAGAATTGGTCAAGTCAGTTGTAGGGTGACCTTCTGCTGGAAATCGTCTAATGCTTTTTCATGGTTAGACTGAGGTTGTGGGTTTTGGTTTGGAAGGTGATAGAGGTAAAGTACCATTTTCATCACATCATATTAAGGGACATCCGATCAACTGTTGTTTACGTTGACCTTGATCACCTACCTAGCTAAGACAGAATTTGTCAGATTTATCCACTGCAAAGTTATACATTTTTATTTTTTATTTTCTATACTCTTTTGAAAGAAGTCACCTCAGGTAAACATCATTTATTTGGAATTATTCTGCATGAAAAATTTGTCTTTTCTAATTTATTAATTAATCATTTAGAATTACCAGTATGAATGCATATATATTTATTTAATATTTAGAGTTGTAATGCATTAGTTTCTTTTCTTGCTCAAAGTTTTTTTAATCTTTTGACCCTTGGCTCAATGCCACTTTGAAATACTTCATCACTGTGGGGGTGTGAATGAGTGTGTTGGGGAAAAAACACCCATTTCATTATTTTATGGTGTTACAAGATGCTCCAGGCTAGTCTTGACTACTTCTTGTTCTAGACCTAAAATTGGCCAGTTAAGGATCTCTGCTTCCTTTAACTAGAGAAAGGTATTATAAACTAAGATCTGGGCACTAGATATGCTTGTTATAGTAGGATATCATTTCTTCTAAACCCCTCATCTCATCTAATAGAGTAAAGAAATTATGTGTGTTTATTAGCCCACGTATATACATATTTACATATCAATAAATATTTCTGTTCATAACCATTTGTACCTATATTAAGTTAAACACTAGCTCAGACTGATCGTCCTGATTCTAACATTACCACATGGATACTCTAGCGTTCTCTCTGGCTTACTTTCACCTTACAGTGAGAATTTAGACCCTACTATTTGTCATCCCTTTCACTTAATAGTTTAATATCGAGATTGTTCATCCATCTCCATGTGGTAAACAGCTTTATGAACTAGAATATAGCACTTACTGGCATTTGTGTTTTCCTTTGGTCTTACACACGCCCCTCATTCCTGAAGTTACTTAGGCCACTCTTCATTGGGGTTATTTCATACATTTGTAATAGCGTTAGATTCTCTTGTTAGAGGTGGCATCTATTTCTAAGTTTCCCTCAACATCCTAAATGACATTAAAAATTTTGCATAAGTTAAAGTTTATTATTTATGCTATAAAGTTCCATAGTTTTTGATAAATAAAGATTTTTGTGGATTCCTCATCATAACATAATATAGACTAGCTTTACTGTCCAAAAACATTCTCTGAGCATTACTGATTCATCTCCTGTTCCTCTCTCCATGCTCCTGGCGACCACAACTGCTGATCTCTATAGTTTTGCTGTTATCCACAATAGCATGTGACTGGAATCATGAAGTGTGTAGCTGTTTCAGGTTGCCTTCTTTCACTTAGGATGCATTTAAGTTTCTTCTACATAATTTTGTGTCTTAAAATCTCATTTCTTTTTTCTTAGAATCATATTCTATTGTATGGTTACAAAGCAATTGGTTTATTTATCCACCTGTTAAAGGACATCTTGGTTGCTAATACTTTTGGCAATTATGAATCAAGCTGATATAAATATTTATGTATAAGGTTTTCCTATAGACACGTATTCAACTGAGTTGATTCTTAGGATCACAGTTGTTGAATCGTATCGTCAGTAAATGTATTCTTTCCTCAGTACTATACTTTCTTCACTACTTTAGTTTTTAAAGTAGGTTTTGAAGTTGGGTAGCACCACTCCTCCACATTTGTTCTTTTTCAATATTATGTTAACTCTTTTGCGTCTAATTTTTTTCTTCCATATAAACTGTGAAACCAGTTTTTCACTATTTACCAAATGAATAGTAGTTTGAGTTTGAGATTGCATTAAATCTTTAGAGCAAGTTAGGAATAATCAATATCCCAATTATAGTGAATGTTTTAATTCATGAATAGAGAATGTCTTTCCATTTATTAGATCTTTGATTGATCTTGTCAGTGTTTTAGATTCTGTATATATTTTGTTGGATTTATACCTAAGAATCTTTCTTTAAGGCTACTGTAAGTGATGTTGTGTTTTTAATTTCAAATATAGTTGTTCATTCCTGGTATTTACAAAAGCAAAGACAAAGACTAGTATATGTAGACCCTGTATCCGGTGACTTTGCTTTGCTCAATTATCAGCTCCATGAATTTTCTGTAGTATTTTTAGGTTATTCACATGGACAATCATCAAAGAGCAAAGAAAATTTTGTTTCTTTCCCAATATGCACAATTTATATTTTATTTTCTTGTATTATTGCACTAGCTAGAACTCTTAGTACAATAGGAGTGGTGAATGATTATATCCTTGCCTTGTTTTGATTTTGTGGAAATATCATCTAGTTTATTACTATTAAGTGTGATATGAATGTGGGAGTTTTTGTAGATATTCTTTATCAGATTGAAAAAAGTTCCCATCTATTCCCAGTTTCCTGAGACTTGTTATCAAGAATAGGTGTTAGAGATTAAAATACTTTTTAATCAGAAGTTACAGATGTGATCATATGATGGTTATCCTTTATGCTGTTGTTCTGGTTAAGCACATTTATTGATTTTTTAAATGTTGAGCTGGTAATTTTTTAAAATTAATTTGAGATTAATATGAGAGTACAAATGATTAGGTTAAATTGTTTGTTTTTCTTAGGTAAAGTTCAAGTCATAGTTGAGCCAGTATTACATATGTGAAATAAATCCTTTCACATATTTGTGGTTGTATCTTTGGTTTAGACATTTGATTTGATTTGCAGATTTTTTTGAGTATTTTTGCATCTGTGAGATATCCATAAGAGATATTGGTATGTGATTTCCTTTCCTGAAATATCTTTCTCTTGTTTTGCCATTAGGGTAATGGTGATGTTATAGAGAAAATTAAGAAGTATTCCTTCTACATCTGTTTTCTAGAAGAGATTATAGAGAATTGGTATTATTTATTCTTTAAACATTTGTTAGAATCTACTAATGAAACTATCTGTGTGTACTGTGATCTTTTTTTAAAGCCTATTAATTATTGGTAAGATACACACACATACATATATGCCTTTTGTAGATTATTTTGTCTTTTTGGTTAAGTTTTGGTCACTTTTGTCTTGTGAGGAATTGCTCCATTTTACCTAAGTTATCCAATTTGTGGGCATAGAATTATACATGACGTTTACTTATTATCCTTGCAGTGTCCATGGGATCAGCCATGATGGCCCATTCCTCACTTCTGATATTTAGTCCTCACTTCTTCTCTATTTCTTAAATAGACTGGACAGAGATTGATCATTTTTAATCGTCTTTTTAAAGAAACAGCATTTGGTTTCCTAAATTTTCTAGATTACTTTCCATTTTTTAATTTCATGGTTTCTGCTCTTGTACTTTCCGTTTCCCTTCCCTTCCTTTTTTTCTTCTTTCTGTCCTTCCCCTCTTTTCTTTTCTTTTTTCTTTTCTCTCTCTTTTCTTTCTTTCTTCTTTTCTTTTTTCCTTTTCCCTCCCTCCCTTTCTTCCATCATTCCTTTATTTTCTTTGCTCTCCTCTTCCTCTTTCTTCCTTGATTTAGAATAAAACTGTCCTTTTTAAATTTTCCTAAGGTGGATGCTTAGATTACTGATTTTATGTCACTCATTAATACGATGTATTTCCCTCTAGCTTGCTGTCATACCATTCTACAAATTTTAGTAAGTTGTATTTTTATTTTCATTTAGTTCAATTTTTTACTTATTTTTAATTTTTTAAAAGTAGACAAATAAAGTCAGAACTATCTTATTCATTATAAAAATGCACAGTGAACAAACCTGACTGTATACTGAAGCTAGTAATGGTACAGTATTATACATAAAAGTGCATTGTCACAACAGATTAATAAAACGTGTTTGTTTGTTTGTTTTTTTCTTCCAGAACTGTAAAAATATTCCACTTTGTTCTCACTTCAGAGAGAAGGGGATGGAATGGTGAGGCAGCACTGAGCATGGGAAGGTGTGGTGGCGGTCAGCAGCACAGGAGCTTCTTTGACTGATGTGATTGATACAGGTATGTTGTTTAATCTACAAATATTTGGGGACTTTCCTGCTACTTTTTTGTCACTGATGTCTAGTTTAATTTATTGTGGTATAAAAGCATACTTTATATAATTTTTGTTCTTTTAAATTTGTTGATTTAAGGTATCTTTGGTAGCCCAGGATATGATCTCTTTTAGGCAATGTTAACATAAGCCTGCCAAAAATGTGTACTCTACTGTTATTGGATCTACACTGTTCTACCAATATCAGTTAAGTCAAGTCGATCAATGGTACTCAGTTCGATCAACTATATTCCACTCTATCCTCGCTGATTTTCTGCATCCTGAATCAATAACTGAAAGAGTGTGGTTGAAGTCTATGACTATGTCTTTTTATATCTAAAGTAGATTTTTATGGATAACATATATCTATGCATTGTTTTTATCCAATATGACAATCTCTGCCTTTTAATTGGTATATTTAGGTCATTCAAATACATTTATATGGATTATTGTTTTAATGGTACTCGTATCAACCAGGTTTCAGGTATTTTCTATTTATTACATTTATTCTTTTATTTCTACTCATATTACCCATTCTTTTCTGCTTTCTGTGCTTTTCATTGAGCATTTTGTATATTCAATATTCTCTCCCCTCTTGAAATGTTAATTAGGCTTCTCTTTTTAAAAAAAACTGGTTCTATTAGTTGTCCTAAAGTGTATTGCATACATTTGTATCTAATGTAATCTACTTTCAAATTAAAGCATACTGCTTCATTGGTAGTGCAGGCAATTTTTAACCTAGTATTTCCAATTTATTTTTCCTCTTTCTTATAACATTGCTGTCATTCACTTCTTTTACCTGCATGATATAATCATCCAATGCGTTGTTACTATTATGTCATTGTACATGTAATTATCTATTAGAGCAATGGAGAATAATATAATAAATATTTACTTTACTTAATCCTTCTCTAACACTTTTCCTTTCTTCTTGTGGATCTGAGTTTCTGGCTTTTATCATATTCCTATTTTCTGAAGAATATTATTCAACATTTATTACAGTAAGGTCTACTAAAGATAAATGCATTCATTATTGTTGGTCTGAGAATTATTCTTTTGAAGAATAATTTTTCTGGATACAGAATTCAAGGTTGATATTTTCCTTTTTATTAAGCACTTTAAATTTTTGAGAATATTGATTTTAAATAAAAAAATAAACAGCAACCAAATACACCCATACACATTCTACTGTCTTGCTTGTGTGCTTTGTGATATGAAGTCTAATGCAGTCCTGTTGTTCCTTTTGGTTCTCCACAGATCGCATGTGATATTCCTTGGTGAAGGTTTTTTGTGATGTATTCTGCTTGGTGTACTTGATCTTTCTTTTTTTCTTTTATGGCAAGTGTTCTGAGTGCAAAAAAATAAGTCCTCCTGATTGGATAAAGCTCTGGTAAACTTTTATTCACTTGGAGAGTTAAATCCTTGTTGTGGAGAAAATTCTGGGTATATTTCAAAACAGGTACTTGTGTCCTCACTCTGCCAGAAACACAAAATGATTTTTCTTGGCTCTTTATGTTGAAGTTGGTGTCTTTTGAGGAATAAAATCCATGAAAGTATGGGGACCTAGGAGTCTGACCTGGAGCAATAGCTGCTAGAGTCATAACTGTTAAGAATACTTAAATGGTAAGTTTGATAAATTGCTAAATGCTAAGTATGGACTAGGCTTGAGAGAAAGCGACTATAAACTCAATTTTTGCTCCTTTGAAGGCAATATGTTATCTATTTCCTTTAAAGAATTTTGCTTTATCTGTGCTGTATTACTGTTTACTTTAATATGTCTAGATAGAGATTTCATTTTGTTTATCTTGATTTTCTGGTTGTCCAGAATTCATGGGTTTGTATCTCTTACTGCTTATGCAATTACAGCCATAATCTCATCATATGGTAATTGTTCTACATTCTCTTTCTTTATCCCTTCCTAGATTAAATTATCTCTATTTTAAAATCTTCCATTTTATCTATTTAATCTTTCTTATCATTTAACTTCTCAATTTTCTTGTATGTTTTCCCTCAGCATGGCATTGTGGATAATTTCTTCATGTCAATCTTCTGACTCATAAATTTTCTCTTTGAATATGTGTAATGTTCTATTAAACCCAATTTCAATTATCATAGTTTTTCTTTAATTTTTGGAAGTAGGTTCTCTATGCATCAAATCTTTGAGTTTCTTATAATTTCTGGTCATAATCTTATTTTCAAATCTGCATTTCTTCAACCATGTCACCATAGTTTTTTTAAAGCTTCTTTCTCATAATTTCATCATCTTAAGTTTTTTTTTTTGTCTGAATGACTCTATACTGTGGTTTATTTCCTTAATGTTTTATAGTTATTGAAATTTTTCAACAAATATATATCTTTATTTGTGAAAATCCTATGAAGTATGTCTTAAGTTTACCTCCTTATAAAGGACAGATTTTGCTGCTATCAGCTGTTTATGTTAAATTACCTTTTTAGGTTACGTAGCACAGATTTTATAAATTTACATATGCAAACCACATCAGTGAAAACCTGATATTTTGAATTTGTAGGGGAGATGCTTTGCCTTCACCTGATCCAGCCCACGATGACACACTTTCTTATAATCTTAAGTAACCGATGGTGACTTTTAAAAATTTAGGTCATTCTTTTCCTGAGGTTATGCATTGTTTAGGATACCAACTTTGAACTTTGCATGAACTCAACCAAATCTCATTTCCTAAACCTGTAAGCTCACTCTAAGTCAAATTTTTGATTACTGAGTTTAGCAAAAGTGACCAAGTTACATGAAATTGCACTGGGGATTTACCAGTGTTATCTTCAGCACCTTTGAGTTTAGATTCTGGGGATGTCTTTGACTTTCTTGATATTCCAACAATGTACCTACAGGGCTTTTTACTGGGCATCTATGGCTGTGAGGTGGTGGCTGTGGGTAATGATGGCCGGTGGTTGGAGAAGAGGCTTCTGTTTATTATAGTCTTCCCTTAGTGCAAAGGAGGGTTCCAAGAACCTGAGAGGTCAGAGCTGGGTGCATTTGTTTGTTTGGAGGGATGATAAGAAGTGTGGGTTGAGGAGAAGGCACAGGTGCTAGCCCCACCCTATTCATTATTCAATTCTTTACCCTCACTGGAAAGCTTCAGGCCATGGGCTGGGTGCCAATTGCTGCTTTATGGTGGTCTGATCATCTGAAGCCACAGCAGACAGAGTCATGGGCTCTGCTCTGTGGCATCTCCTATACGTCTGTGTCCATTGATAGCTCACAATCATTTAACGTTATTGAAAGTTCTGGTTTTATTATAATGTAATTGTTAACATTTAAGACCAGGTAGATTTCTGTGTGATTGGGCACTTGAAACAACACAACTAATTTATTTTTTTGATGGAGATTCTCTGCAAATAACTGAATAGGAAGTTTACAAGAATCTGTCTTTATCAGCTTTGCAGTATCTTATTTTTTTTTTCAAATGGCATTTGTTCACTTGCAATAGTCAATGAACACCTGAACTTAACAGTTTAAAATAGCTGTCCCCAGCCATTCCTGTAAATTAATACTGTTACACTGCATTCCATTTTTCCTAAAATTAATATTTTGCCTCTCTATAAATTAACTTCTAGCAATCCAACAACGCAAACATTTGTCCTTTTAATTTAAATTTCTTGACACAAGAGGTGTTTTCAAAGTAGAGGAGTGTACAATTATTCAGCTCGATGATGGCAGATGAAAATGAAGGCATAGATGTACTACCTGGGTCTGACATATTCTCTTTCACAACTGCGACTGGAAATTGAATCCTAATTATTTTTATTGATATACTCTCTTCTCTTCCCTCTTTCTTTGTGCAAAGAGTCAATTTACTACCTAAAATATTTCATGATACTGTCCCCCTTTTTCTCTTCTCTCTCCTTTTCTCCCCTTCTCTCCTTCCTCCCTTTATTCTCCATTATTCCCTTCTTTTCTTCTCTTTCTCTGTTTTTTTTTTTTAATTCACTCCATCTAATGTTATAACTCTTGCTGAGAGCACAGGTAGGTCAACATCATTTTTTTACATCACCCCTTTACTTCAAGATCTCCTTTCCAACTTGTCAAATAGATTAGACTTACATGCCTATAAAGAAAAATGTAAAAAAACCCCAATATTTTAAGCAAATTTCTACCTACCTATCTATTTATTTTCCTACACAGAGTCCCGAGGTAGGAAATTCGGGGTTGGTGTGGCAGCTGTGTGTTCATCAGTTATATAACCTTCTCCTATCTTTTTTTCCCATGTCCTTATAATGTCAGCTCAGAGCCCTCAGTGACTGTTGGCAGTCCTGTAGTCATATGTACATTTTAGTTGTCAGGAAAGCTAGCAGAGGATAATTGAAAAGGAGAATGCTCAGATTGAATAAATGTTTTTTGAGGACTTGTCCTCTTGAAGGGGCAGGAGTATCACCAATGATGATCTGATATATCAAAGAGTGAAAATGGTGAGAGCTGGGTCATCCTGATGTTAGTCATTCATGCTATACAGATCCTCAGAGTTCACTGTTTCTTATCTTGTATGGGGCCCATGTTTTAGAACTTACCTTTGATTCACAGAGTTGCAGTAAGTTCCATTTATTTATTTTTACTTATTCTGAGTTTGTTTCTCTTTCTTGGAACCAAATAAACTTAAATAAAATAGGAAACATAAAACTAAAACAACTCACTTATTGTTATCATGGTTTTTCGTGTGTGTGGGTGGTAGGAAGAGTGAGCTGTAAAGGTGAGTGAACTTCTCTACGGTAATGATAGCAATTTAAAAGTTCCACACTAATGATCGTATTCAATATTTGCTAGGTTAGACCTCTTCAATTCTTAGATAAGAAAGATCATGCAGTCTATTTAGGGAGAAAATCAGATACATCTTTCAGAAGAAGACATATGTAAGAGTGAAGAGAGAGACACTGTAATAATAAATATAAATTGATTATTTGGACTGTGTCAAACAAGGATATACACAAATTTCTTATTTCTACTTAACAAAATCCTTATAAATGGCTGCTACTTTAACAAGAGTCGATTATAATCACATATACTGAAGTATATGTTTGTACACTATGGACGACTAAGGCAAACCTGCCCAAGTAAGAAGATAATGCCTGTGACCAAGCAGTTTATTGGTAGACCTGTAAAAGCAAGCTGCTGACCATTTGTAAAAAGCCAGCAGTAAGGACTTATAGTGATCAGCTTACACTCAATAGAAAAAAATTAACCTAAAAAGAGTTTCTATAAAAAATTCCCAAGGACTTAGAGTTTATTGGAAGCAATTTTAGCAACGTGAATAGAAAGAATTGCTTCCATTTGGGCACACAGTCACTTTTGTTTCATCAGTATGAATTTACCAAATTACTTTTTTCAATTATATACAGTGTCACTCTTACAACTGTACTTCTATTTTTTTTCAACATGAGAAACTTTTTATGCAATCTAATTAAAATTTATAACACAGGCATTAGACTGGGTTTGCTAAAAAGAGACTGAGATGAAAAACTGGAAGCAAAGGTGTAACTGGGGGTGGTGGAGGGAGACGTACCTCTGGGTGGGAGGGAGGCAGAGTCGGCAGAAGGAGAAGCTGGCTTACCAGGTGATTGGAACCTTCGCCTTGGATGGTCCTGCAGGGAAGGGCATTTAAAGTGTTACAGATTGAGGCAAGTGAAGAAGATTTAAATTTGGACAGGGAAGAATCTCTGTCTGAGACCAATTGCCAGTGAGGCATATACCTGTGAACTTCACCTCAGACCTGATGGGGGTGTGGGCGGAGTACCACAGCACTCATTATAAGCAGCGTATTTTTCACTTATGGACACAAATTTGAAAATTTCAAGTGCTGGTGTATTGTACCTGGTATGTCGCATATGCTCGGAGTCAGTTAGTGACCATGTAGGATATTCTGATGATACTCACTACTGTCCTCTCGCTATGTGATGAGGGCATCAAATAAAGCATGAACACTGTCCCCCAGACTCTATTACCGGAGGACATGGTCTGGCTCCAACGATGACTGGGGTTTGTAAGTTTCAGAAGGCAGGAAGGAAGAAAAAGCTGTGATTCTCTAGTGCAGCAGTTCTCAACCTGTGGGTTGTGACCCCTTAGGGGGTCGAACGACCCTTTCCCTCTTCACAGGGGTCACCTAAGACCTTGGGAAAACACCTATTTCCAATGGTCTTAAGAACTGAGACACAGCTCCTCATGGGTGGGCGTCACCACAACATGAGGAACTGTATTAAAGGGTTGCAGCATTAGGAAGGTTGAGAACCACTGCTCTAGTGGCTCCTGCAGGCTGGAATACTGGTTACAAGAGGTGCTGGTTTTTTCCAGAAGCTTCTAACTTCCTCTGAACACTTACCCACTTTAGTATTTCTGGCTTGTGAGATTATCAATTGTTTTTTTCAGTGGCTCTAGCTTCCTACCTAAGAATTGCTCACTTCCATGCTTCAAGCTACTGAGACCACCCCTGACAAGTTCCCTGGAGTCCTTCTGCAACTTTATTTCATGAAAGGAGCCTTCCTGACTGTTATTCCTCCAGCCAGCCCTTTGCATGGCTGTATAAACCTTTAATTTGCAGAGTTACATGTCTCTTAACATATCCTAGCGTGGCTTCTACTTTCCAGAGAAAATCCCCAATGGGTAGAATCATTAAGTATTTTAGATGGCTCTTTTTGCCATTAGCAAGAAAATTGAGACACTTCATTTTTGTAGGTAGGCAAAAAAAAAAAAAAAAAAAGTTGAAAAATCAAAGGGAGTTATGGATAGCCAGTCTGTTCTGGTCTTCCTCTACTATGTTAATCATGTTCTTCAAAATATATGTTTAATACAGCTTAGAATTCAATGACATTATGTTGATCTAGGCTTTTGTATATATCTTTGGTAATGAAGAAAATTAAAGCAGAGAGAGAATATGTTGGCTTTGCTCTCTGAAATTCAAATGAACTTGTCACTTGTTCTAGCAGCTCATGAAAAATTCTGCAATGTTTGTTATGTGGGATTTCTAATCTAAAATTCGGAGTTATGAAAATATGGTGATTAAAAGGGTGATTTCAAAAATAAAAACAGGGTAAAAGGAAACACAGGGCTGCAGAAAATGAAAACATAAAATAACATAAAATCGCATTTTCAGGCTGTGCAGGAGGATATTTAAGGGGAAAGGTATTTTTAGAGAAAAGAATAGGAAGCATGAGAATGTCAACCAGGACGTCTTTTACACCAATGTAATGAGCCAGATACTCAGGGAAAAGCCTCTTGATAAAGGACTTCTATCATATGGACATATATAAGTATGAATATCTAGGATGACATGGCTGAGCTCGTGGAAAATAAGAATTTTTTTTCCTGACAAAAGAGACTAACAAAAAATGTCAGGACAGGCAAAAATTGATGGAAATGATAAGAATGTAAAAAGCTGGGGCACTGTAAGTAGACACTGCAGCTGATGTTGTTCTGGGGGTTGGTTCGTACCTGATGGCCTAGTGACAAGTGTAAAGGGTTACAAAGGCAGCAGCAGACTGGAGGAAAGGAAAGACAAGGCCTGGGCATCGCAGGTCAGAGGATCGCGTCATTGTAGGTATTGGGTGTATGTTTTAAAAAGTAGAGGTAACCAGGTATGCTTCAATGTTGACTGTGAGTAGATTAGGGACAAAATCTCCTGCAGAAATTTCTGATAAAAATGTGCTTCCATATTTAAAAAAAGTTCAGATCCAAAGTACTTTTTTTGACATAAAAAACAATAATGAAAGCTTATCTTAGAGTGTTCCTGATAGTAGCAACCTATCCTATTCAAAGGAAGAGAGCTGTATCCAGGCCTGAGATTTTACCATGGGTAAGTCTTCCAAAAACATGAGTTCACAATTAGGAACTAACCATAGAAGCAAGATCACTAGAAATAGAAAATAGAGCAGAGCAGCAAAGGATGCAAATATTGGAATTGCCGGAAATGAAAAATAAGTACATTTAGTCTATTTATGGGATATATGAAGTAATGACAATTTTTTCAAAGCTGAGTAGGCAACTCTGTACCTGTATAATAATATAGGGAATAGAAGAAATATTTTATAAAATAGGGTATGAAATTTTTTAATATATGAGATTAACACAGGCTCCAGATACCCAACAAAAGCAAAATGACTTAAAGAAGCCTTGGCTGGGTGCGGTGGCTCATGCTTGTAATCCTAGCACTCTGGGAGGCTGAGGTGGGCAGATTGCCTGAGCTCATAGGTTCGAGACCAGCCTGAGCTAGAGTGAGGTCCCGTCTCCAAAAACAGCCGGGCTTTGTGGGGGGCGCCTATAGTCCCAGCTACTTGGGAGGCTGAGGCAAGAGAATCACCTGAACCCAGGGGCCTGAGGTTGCCATAAGCTGTGATGCCACAGCACTCTATCAGGGGCAAGAAAGTGAGAATCTGTCTTAAAAAAAAAAAAAAGCCTCACCAGCAAGAAAACCAAATTAAAAAAGAAAATCTCAAAATAAGCCAGAGAAAAGTGGTATACATGCAGAGGAATAAAAGGTATACTTACAGCTGGTTTTCAGTAGAAACAAGTAACACCAAGAACCACCAAATTAAAGCTTTCTTTAAAATTTTTTTTTAAATCTAAGTTTTAAAATTGACAAATTGATGAATTGCATATACTTATGCTGTATACATGAAGTTTTGAAATATGTGTACATTGTAGAGTAGCTGAGTTTATCTAATTAATGTGTTTTACCTCATATACTTACCATTTTTATCTGATAATGACCCATAAAATCTTTAAATTACTTATTTTTTTAATCATTGAGATAAAAAATGGTCATCAAGCTAGAGTAGTATCCCCAGGGATCTTCCAAGAATGAAAAATAAATGAAGATGTTTTCAGTAAAAACCTTTTATTCTAAAAACAGAATTTTGCTAAAAACATTATAAAGGTTACATTTCAAGAAGAAACAAATTAGACTCAAAAGTCTAAGGAACAGGAATACATGGTGGATAAAATAGAGTTAAATGTATTAAAAACATTTTGAAAGTTATATTTGAACCAACATTGACTATACAAAACAACTAAATGCTTAATGTTTAGAGTTAAAAAGTAAATATAGAATCTTGAAGACAAAGATCCAGGAGAGAATTGTTGAGTTGTATTAGTTTAGAGTTCCTGAAATTATTAAAACTTTGAGTTAAATTAGAGTTTCTATGATAAATACAAAATAACAGAAACCTACAATTTCTAAACTAATGGGGGAAAGAACCACTACTAAAAGTTGTAATTTTTCTAAAATAAGACAAGATAGAAAAGAATTTAAGAAACATAGAAAAAGCAGAAGAAATAAACACAGAATAACAATGAGAGAAATTTAAAAAATTACATCTCTCCCATTTGATCCCAGAAGAAAGGCATCTACCCAGAAGAAAAAATCCTTTTATCATAAGAACATTTCCACTATCACAGCTCAATTTACAATTGCCAACATGCAGAAACAACCTAAATGCCCACCAACCAACCCAGGAATGGATTGACAAGCTGTGGCATATGTACATTATGTAATAATATTCAGCCATAAAAAGATGGAGACTTTACATCTTTTGTATTAACCTGGATGGAAGTGGAACATATTCTTCTTAGTAAAGCATCCCAAGAATGGAGGAGCAAAAATCCAATGTACTCAATACTAATATGAAGCCAGTAGTCATCTACTAATACAGAGATAAACTCACATCAACTCAAGGTAGGGGGGAGGGGGTGGAAGGAGGTGGGGAAAGGAGAGAAAGGAGGGGGATGGGGGTCACGGTGTATGGCACACCTGTTGGGAATGGGACACAACTGTAAGAGGGACTTTACCTAACAAATACAAGTAGTGTAACCTAATTCATTTTACCCTCAACAAACCCCAAACAATTAAAAAAATACATTAAAAATATGGCATCACTAATTATAGCCATTTAAAAGGAATAAATTCAGAAGGCAAGGCAATGACTATACCTGATTATAGAGAAAAAAGACTACTGTATGTTATTATAAAAGACACATAGAACAGTTAAAAACTAAAAAATATTTAATAGCAATACTATTAAGGTGGTTCAAATGTTTTTCTTACGTGGACACGTTAAATAATGCTCAAGTCAGTTAGTCTTCCCACAAACAGAAGGGTGTTCGTTACATCCACAGTAAGATTTTACCCCTCACCTGCCTCCCACTCTCCCCCCTTCTTGAGTTCCAAAGTACTTGGTATCTCTTTGTGCTCCTGTGTACACATCATTTAGCTCACATTTCTTATTAGTAAGAACGGGGAATTTTTTTATCCATTCCTGAGACACTTTACTTGGGAAAATTATCTCAAATTCCATCCAAGTTGCTGCAGAAGATGTTTCCTGCCTTTTTAAGGCTGAGTAGAACTCCATGGCATTTAGATATATTACATTTTTGTAATGAATGGGTGGGCACTGAGGTTCATTCAGCATCTTTGCAATTGTGACTAGTGCTGTGATAAACGTTTGTGTGTACGTGTCTTTTTGATAAAATGACACACTGTCCTTTGGATGGATACCCAGTAGTGAGATTGCTGGATTTAATGGCAGGTCTACATTGATTTCTTTGAAGGATCTTCATAACTGTTTTCTGTAAGGATTGTGTTAATTTGCAGTCCCACCATCAGTGTATAAGCCTTCCTTTGTCTCTCCTCTATTTGTTTTTGAATTTTTAGTAATGGCCACGCTAACAGGGGTAGAGTGGTATCTCATTGTGTTTATAATTTGCATTTCCCTGATGATTATTGATATTGAACAATTTTTTTATATGTGTGTTGGCCGTTTGTCTATCTTCTTTTGAAAAATTTCTCTTTATGGCTTTTGTCCACTTTTTGATGGTATTACTCATATTTTTCTTGCTAAACTGTTTGAGTTTTTTGTAGATTTGGGGTATTAGCTCTTTATCAGCTGTGGAGTGTGTAATTATTTTCTCCCATTCTGAGGGATGTCTATTTACTCTCTTCACTTATTTCTACTGCAGTGTAACAGCTGTTAAATTTTATTGGGTTTTATTTTGTTTATTTTTGTTTTTACTCTATTTGCCTTTGGGGCCTTAGTCGTAAATTCTTTTCCTAGGCCAACATCTGGAAGAGTTTTTCAATGTTATCTTCATGATTTTATTGTTTCATGCCTTACATTTAGGTCTTTTATCCATCTTGAATTAATTTTTGAATGTGGTGAGAGTTAGGGGTCCTGTTTCAATCTTCTGCATGTGGGTGTCCAGTATTTGAGGCACCATGTATTGAATAGGGCTTCCTTTTCCCATTGCACATTGTTGTCTGCTTTCTCAAAGATCGGTTGGTCACACATAGGTCACTACGAATGTTTTGAGACAGACTATGTTATGGTCCATTATTTCATTTCTTTTTGTGCATTTTTGTTGTTGTTGCTTTTACTTTTCTTTTAACAGTCTAATTTGTTGAAAAAGAAACTAAGCTAATAATGATCACAGTTGATTTTGTGACTGGATGTCAATAGAAATACACAATTTAAAAAGCATGTCACATTTTAAAATATACAAGGAAAAGCTGCCATTATAGGCAGATACATAGAGTTATTGTCATATATTTCAAAAAATAAATGAACTGATTTAGTTTTTTACAGTTATCTCATTTTGAGTCTAACTGGATAGATAAGAGGCAGTTCAAATTGTTTTTCGAAAAATACATATTGTATAATGGGTAATTATTTTCTTATAATTGAAAGCCATATTTAATATTCATTACATTAATTTATGCCTTTCAAATTGATTTTTGAAGTACTAAATATATGTTAAAATTTTGATCTGCTGAAAGGAATATTAAGAAATTTGCAGAATTATATCATTATACCACTAGTTTCCTTTTTAAAAAAATTTCAGATTAATATGAGGGTATAAATAATTAGGTTGCATTGTTTGCATTTGTTAGGTAAAGTTCAAGTTATAGTTGAGCCCTTCACTCAGGGGTGTGCTGTATACCCTTCCATTGTGGACCTTACTTACCAGTTACTCTACTTCCTCCCCTTTCCCTTCCTCATTCCCTCCATTTGAATTCAATCATGTTTATCTCTCCTGTAGACATGTATTGTGAGTCTACTGGTTTGATATTAGTATTGAATACATTGGATACTTGCTTTTGTATTCATGTGATACTTTGCTGAGGAGAATGTCCTTCAACTCCCTCCCGGGAAACACAAAAGATATAATAAAGTCTCCATCATTTTTATGGCTAAGTTATATTTCATGGTATACATATGCTACAGATTATTAATCCATTCATGGATTGATGGGCACTTGGGTTATTCCATGTCTTGGCAATTGTGAATTGAGTTGCAATAAACATTCTAGTGCAAATGTCCTTTTTGTAAAATATATTTTTTCTTCCTAGTAGGTACCTAGTAATGGGATCGCAGGATCAATGGAAGCTTTGCTTTGAGCTCTTTGAGGATTCTCTATATTTTTTATAGAGGTTTAGTGGGATTAGTTTGCAATCCCACCAGCAGTGTAAAAGTGTTCCCTTCTCTCTATAGCCACACCAGCATCTACAGCTTCTTTGGCCAGTGACATGGCCTATTCTCACTGGGGTTGCGTGTTATCTCAGAGTGGTGTTGATTTGCATTTCTTTGTTGATTAGAGATGATGAGCATTTTTCATGTGTTTGCAGGCCATTCATCTGTCTTCCTCAGAAAAGGTTCTGTTCAAGTCTCTTGCCCTCTTATAAATGAGATTGTTTGCTCATTTTTTGTTGATTAGTTTGAATTCTCTGTAGACTCTAGTTATCAACCCTTTGTCAGATTTGTAGCATGCAAGTAACTTCTCTCATTCTGAAGGTTATCTGTTTGCTTTAGTCATGATACCCTTAATTGGTGCAGAGTCTTTTTGGCTTGATCATGTCCTACTTTTTTGTTTTTGGTGTTGCTGAAATTGTCATCAGTGTCTTCTTCATAAAATCTTAAGAAATATGGTTGACAGTGTCCTTTCTGGTTCACTCATCCAAATTTCAACTTGCTTGGCTTAACAGTTGGAGCCAAGCTGGGAGGGCTTCGTTTGTTTTTGCCCATGTGGATTTTATGTTTCTTGATTTTTGTGTATCTCAAAACTTTCATAATGACCCATGGAAGTATACAGTTTTATTTCTGGGTTTTCTATTTTTTTCCATTGGCCTCTGTCACTTCTTTTATACAAGCACCATGTTGTTTTGGTTACTAGCTTTGTAGAACAATTTGAAGTCAAGTAATGTGATGCCTCCATATTTGTCCTTTTCTTAAGATTGCTTTGGTGATTCCAGCTAACTTTTGATTCCATATAAAATATAGAATTTTTCTATATCTGTGAAATATGATGTTGGTATTTTGACAGGGATTGCACTAATTTTGTAAATCATGTTGAGCAGTAGGGACATTGTAACAGTGTTGGTTTTCCCACTCCATGAGCATGAGGTGTCTGTGTCATCTACAGTTTCTTTCATCAGTGTTTGATAGTTCCCCTTGTAGACATCGTTCACCTTTTTCTTAAAGTATATCCTGGGTAGCTTATTTTATTTATAGCTTTATAAATAATATTGAGTCTTTGATTTGACTGTCAGCTTGACTATTGTTATATAGAAATGCTACTGATTTTTGTACATTGATTTTGTAACCTGGACTTTGCTGACTTTATTCTAGGAGCCTTTTGGTGGAGTTTTTAAGGTTTTCTAGATATCACATAACATCAACAGAGATGCTTTGACCTCCTCTTTTCCAGTGCAGATGTTCTTTATTTCCCTTGCCAGATTTCAAAGACTTCCAGTGTTCTGCTAATTAGGAGTGGGCACCCTTGTCTTGTTTCAATTATTTAGAGGCAATGCTTTCAACTTTTCCTCATTCAGTATGACAGCAGTTCTCAACCTGTGGGTTGTGACCCACAGGAACTGTATTAAAGGTTCATGGCATTAGGAAGGTTGAGAATCATTGCAGTTTGATATGGGCAGTGCGTTGGCCATATATGGCATTTATTGAGAGTTTTTTAAATCATGAAAGTATGCTGGATTTTATCAACTGTTTTGTATGCATCAATTGAGGTAATCATATTGTCTTTTTTTTTTCTTTTGTTCATATGGTAAATCACATTTATTAATTTGTATATGTTGAAACAGTTCTGCATCCCTGGGATGAACCTCTCTTGATCATGGCAAATTTAATGTGCTACTGAATTCAGGTTGCTAGCATTTTGTAGAGGATTTTTCATCAGTGTTCAGAAGGGTATTGGTATGTAGTTTTCTTTTCTTTTCTTTCTTTTTTTTTTTTCTTGGTCATAGGTTTTGCATGAATGTGACACTAACTTTGTGGAATGAGTTGAAGTGGATTGTCTCCCAGTGTTAAAGAATCATTTCTCTAATATGGATGCTGGGACTACTTTGTAGGTCTGGTAGAATTCAGCTTGAATGCATCTGCTCTGGGGCTTATTTTTTGCCAGGTGGTATTTTATTACTTCTACTTTCATCGCTGACCCAAAGGTCATTCAGGAATAGGTTGTTTAATTTCCATAACTTTGTATAGATTTGAGAGTATCTCTTGGATTTTGATTTCTAGTTTTATTTCACTGTTGTCTGAGATGATACATTGTATGATTTTGATTTTTCTGAATTTGTTGAGACTTCTTTGTGCCCTGACATATGGTCAATGTTGCAGAATGTCCCCTGTAATGATGAGAAGAATGTGTGTTCTGTAATATTTGGGTACAATATTCTGTAAGTGTCTGTTATGCTCATTTGTTGTAGAGTCCTATTTATGGTCACCAATATAGTCTTTATATTTGTTAATAATACTGTTTTCTATCTTATGTCTGAAAGAGATTTTTCTTGGATATAACAATGGTCATGGAAAAGGGATTGGTTCACCAGGAAGTTATAAAACCCTAAAATTCTATATACAAATTATCTTCTATATAAAATAAATATTGACAAAACTAAGAAAACATTGGTAAATCTCTATTCAGTGTGCAAGATTTTTAACTTCCACTCAACACTCCACGTTTGTTTCAAGCACTTGGTACATTGTCCATTTGCTAACACCTACCACAAACAAATTTGCAGAGCAGCTAAGTTAATTTTTTTTATTTCCTTGCTTATTTTCATTTTTATTTCTTTGCTTTGTTATTGTTGTTATGGAGATCGAGTCCCACCCTATGCCCCTGAGCAGAGTGTGGTGGTGTTATAGCTCACTGCAACCTCACCCAGGCTGAGGGCATCCTGCTCCTCTGCCTCTGGAAGCCTCTGGGATTATACACACTTGTGGCACCTGGCTTGGTTTTTCCGTTTTTTAGGAGTCGGGGTCTCACTTTTGCTCAGGCAAGTCTCAAACTCCTGAGCTCAAGCAATTCTCCTTCCTCAGCCTCCCACAGTACTGGGATTACAGGCATTAGCCACCATGCCCAAACAGGGTTGAAGAAAAACCACATTGTAAAGATAATGTGTAAAAGATAATGACACACAAAAATTAGAAAAATTAGAAATTACTTAGAAGCAAATGATAGTGAAATCATATCCTGTAAAACATTTGCAGTTTAGGGAAAGAAGTATTAAGCTGGAAATATATAGACTCAGAAAAGAAATCTTAAAAATTTCTAAGGATCCATGATATTAAATTAGAAAAAAAACAGAACACACTTCAATTACATGGAAACAAATATGTAGTATCACTAAGAGCAGAGCCTAATAAAATATCGAACAAACCTAACATGGAAAAGTTTAACAAAACTTAAAATTGGCTCTTTAATAAAACTGAATAAAAATATACAAATACCCGGTGAAACAAGCTAAGCAGAAAAGAGTAAAAGAATAAGTTTAGAAATGGTAAAAAAGACAGAACTAAATTTTATGCATATAAAAATGTGGTAAAATAATAGCGTAATACTACTAGTATTTTACTATTAAATATATTTTTTATGTTTATCAAACGAGTATTTAACATTCTCGTTTGATAAATATAAAAAAGGTAAAATAGATAATACGTTGAAATGTATTTTAATATATGTCAATATTTAGTATAAGCTACTAAATCAGTAATCCAAGAAGAAATAGAAGTTTGCAGGGGCCATAAAATCATTAAAAGAATTGAATGATTCTTTCCACTGCCATATAAAATGTCAATCCCAGGCACGTCAGTGTCTCTAAGAAGAACATGAAGCAGTCTGCCTGATGAAGAAGGCTAATCAGAGAACAAGTTTTCTTGAGCTGAGTCCTGAAGGATTCCTAAGAATCTGCTTAGAGATGTAAAAGCACAGTATGTGCAGAGGTCAAGAGACATTTAATGATGTCATAAATTCATGTTAGTAGTTCGGGAAAATGGAGAAGTGTCAAAAAACAGTATAAAAATGAGGTTGGAGGTGAGGAAGGTGAATAGGTATTGCCATGTGTGTCATGTCAAACCCAAAGGTACGTACACATAGTATATTTATATATTTCTTCTCTCTCTCTCCCTTTCTCTCTCTCCCTCTCCTTCTCTCTCTCTTTCTCTGTCTTGAATAAATTAATGGGTGCTTATTCCCTTGATCCAAGTACCATACGTTGGAGACCACTGTAGTGTATGTAGAGGTCTGCTGAAGAGTTTTCATGAGAAATGATGTGTTTAGGTTTGTATCTTAGCATTATTTTGGTAGTTTCATGAAAGAAATATTGGAAGGAGGCAATGGAGTGGTAGGAGGGGAACAGTTAGATGGCTAGTGCAATAATTCAAGGAAGAGGAAGGCAAGACTTAAGCTGAGAGAACCCAGCATTGTGTACGATTTTTTCCACCCTGGTTCCAAGAATACATCAGGATTCAGGGCACATTGACGACGTTCATTGACAGGTGCATCTTCTCATGACTGCGCCTTTCCATCTGCTTAGCACCACGATTTAGGTATAAGGAGCAATGTAATATAATACAGAGGAAGACAGCTTCATTCCCCAGAATGCTCCACTAAGATTTGGCCGTGTTAAAGCAG
>CAUYQV010173403.1:0-18818 GCA_963574575.1 Galagoides demidoff | reverse complement strand
AATGGCAGCCCCTTGAGGTCAGAATTTCTCCAGATCACACAAGTTGGGGGCCAGGTCTAAACTCTAGGTGTCCCAGGTCACCTCAGGGCATCCTCCACTTCCACCTTGTGCTTCAGGATCTATGTTTTTTCTCTCATAATGATTAAAGTCGTGGAAAGTAGGAACCTCATGAAATGTTACATTTGTTGAATTAATCATGTACTGAATTTCCTCTTAAATATGTATTCCACATCACTAATTCTGTCCTTCGATACATCACTTCTACCTTTACTGCCTCTGGAGCTATGTTAGGCTTTTCTGTTCTAATCTCTAAGTAATTTCTATTTCACTGCAAGCTCCTGATTTATGATCATCTATGATTTCTCAACACTGTCAATTAGGTGATCCAACCTTGTCTGCGGTACTCATGGACTTGTTTTGTGTTTGGTCTCCTGGGTAGTAGCTGTCCCCTTGTGTCCCTCTGTGCAAGATGGCCTTTGTGGTTTTATGAGGGTTAGCTGTAGAGGGAAACACTCCAGAAGAATCCACTCATGGTACAGAGCAGGCCTGGGTGGTCTGAGGAAGAGTTGGGCAAGCAGAGACATTAGAGGCCACATTCCAGTACATGTCCTGCCATTCCTTTCCAGATTTTCAGACCCCTCTTCCCGGTATTTTAACACTGCATAACTGGTTGTGCTGACCTTGCTAAGACTTTGTAGTTCTCCAAGAACCTGGGGGTAGGGGGACAGGTATGGCTGTTGGTTCATGCTTTATGAAAGTGAGGCCAAGCCATTTTCAACCCAAGCTGAACTTAACTTTGTCACCAATTCCATGGAAGCCACTGTGACAAATTTGACACTGTTAGAGTTGGGATGGCTTGCTATAAAGTCATTTAGAGAGGGTTGATGAAGCATATTGTACTGAATTTAGTTGGTCAGGTTTAAAATCTTGACCAGCAGCCTGCACAAAACTTTGCATAGAAGACCCTCCCCTTTCTCCTTCCACATACCCTCATCCCCACCCTGCATTGAACCCAAGGTTTGGTGCAGGTCTGAGCCCTGGAGCTGGAATGGATGGGCCACAAAGCACTGTTCAGTCAGAAGGAATTACTACATCTACCATTGGGGATATGTCCACACATGTATTGTTCAGCTCCAAGACTTTTTTTTTTCTTAGACAGAGTCTCACTTTGTCCCCCTGGTTAGAGTGTTATGGCATCATAGCTTACAGCAACCTCAAACTCCTGGCCTCAAGTGATCCTCTTGCCTTAGCCTCCTAAGTAGTTGGGACTACAGGTGCCCACCACAATGCCCAGCTACAGTTTCAATACTTTTAAATTCCTAACCTTGGATAATAAATGATGCTTACATTGATGTTCCAGGCTACCTGCTGTGGCCAAGTTCAAAGAGATTAAGTTGGTAGTTCAGCATCTCTATGACCAGAGACTCCTACATAAGCAAATACTGAAATCATATTGTAGCTAAGTAATTTGTAAAAAAATACTGGCTCCCTCCAACAAGCTAAAGAACAGAGAAAATCTAAGAATAAGAAACAATAAGGAAAAAAATGCCACATAGCAAGCTTATAAAGCCATCATATTCAGAGAGCCAAAACAGCAAGAAAGATATTTCAAACCTTTATGTTTAGCAAGTATTTGTTGAGAACCACGTCTTATTTCCCCTCTTATACGTGTATGTTTTTGAAAATTAAAATCTCTACGATAACAAATCTAGTCATTTGTGTGTGGGAACTACTGCAAAACTTCCCCTAAGAATCTACTAAATTATAGTGAAGAGCTTTCTGAACACGTGTGATAAGAGTTGAAAGAATCATAATGATAGACATAAGAATGTATTTTCACTTTTTCAACAACCAGGGAGGCAACATTGTCTGTGCTTATAAACATAGGTCTTAGGGTCTGTCAGTGCTGTCTATGCAAGCCTTGGTGCAACCCAATGGTCCAGTGATGAGAGCTGCTGCTAATAGCTGCTGGTGTGTCAGGGAAGCAACTTAACAATAGCACTTAGCAACAGTGCCCAGTCAATGATTGGGCCTCATTCATTCCATAGCTCTAGGAGCCTAGAGGGGTGGCTTAGGGGCTGCAGTTCAGATTTCCTCCTCTTAAATTCCCCCACATTCTGTGCCACCTGTTATGACTACTGTTTGGGACATAACCAGGGCCTTCCATGTCTACTTTAGGTCATTCATTCATTCAATAAATATTTACTTAGCGTCCAGTGTGTTTCAGACACTGTGTATATAAGTGCAGCATTATTCTCACCAGGAAAACTTCAGAAGAGCTTTAGGATTACATCAAGGATTCTCAATGAGAAATGTTTCCTGGCTTCTCTGCCCCCTGGCACTGCCCTGGGCTGTGTTCTGCTTTGCTGTTTGAGTAAGTCTTCTCTCTCCTGGCTTCCCTCTTTGCCCAATCCTCCCAAAGATGCAGAGTGTTCTCTGCCTTTCTTCCTTAACAAAACAAGATGATTTCAGAAGCTCATTCATGCTAAAATATAAATAATCCATAAGCCTTAAAGCATTAGCCTTTATCTGAGTTCTTTTATTTAACCTGCAAATGAAGCCTGGAGGCAGAATGGACCTGGACATGTGTGATCCCGGCACTCAGCTGGGACAACCACCCCAACCCCAGAGCCCCACCACTTGGCTTTGCTGTGTTTATCCTGAGCCCCTGAGACAGCCAGGTATCTCTCTCATTTACATTTAAGTTCTGGCCATTTTATTTACTAGTTTTAGCTGGGGGTGGAGTGTTGTCTGTTGGTTTTGTTCTAACTTGTGACTATTATCTAGTTCTATACTGTTTTCCACCTTATGAAATGTAGATCCATTATGTCAGTTATCTGAGCCATTAATCAGGTTGCAAAACCCTTCCCTTTCCCATGTGAAAGCAAAGAGTAGGAGTGGGACTTGTCTACAATCAATCATCCATTAGTTGGATTTTTAGAGCTGTTTGCCTTTCACCTATGTTTCCACCCCTGCTCTCCTGCCTCCCCAGTCTCCTTTGGCCAGTCACTATATGTCCTGGAAGATGTTACTGTGGAAGATGTCACACATAGGGTTGGAACTAAAGACTTTACCACTTTTCCATCCATACTCTGCTCTGATCTCCCTATCTTTCATTTCTCCATCACTAGAGAGCTGGGGATCTATGATTCCTAGTGCCTGTCCCCTGCTGGGCAGGGTTGTCACCCTCGAGATCTTCTGCATTCAAAGTGCTGGCAGTGGTCCCATCGTTAAATATGCTGATGGTCCAGGAAGTATGAAATAGGAAGATGCTAAAGACACTTGGAAGTGATACATTGTGTCAGGAAGGTTTTGCAAGCTCTAGATGGACCTCAAAATGGGTCAAAGACCCCCATACGTGCTGGTGGTTTGAGGCTGGGCAGGATGAGAGATGACTAGCCTAAGACCCAAGGAAATCACACCAGTATTTCAGTATTACCTAAGGTAAAGAAAGGTAATACTCATCTGTCTTTACATTTGAGACTTTGATCTCAACAATGTCAGCCATAAACTTATTTATAACTCCCCGTAAAAATTACTGTGCTTGGCTTAAATAAATAAACAAGTCAGAGGCCAGCAGATGCCCAGTGATGACTACTGCGGAAGAGGTTTGGCCTTCTTGCAGATGGAAGCAAAGGAATTATCTTACCTGACCTCAAAAGTACTTTTCCTACCTTTTATTCTATTTGGATACAAAAACTCTTTGAAGTTAAAATAAGTAGAAATAAAAGGACAGAAAATAAACAGTAAACCTAAAAAACATTTCTCTGGACTGTAGTAAATCTCTTGACTCTTTAAAAAAAGATAGGAAATGCAGAGAAAAATTTCTTCGAGTCCTATTGAGGGGCAAACTGTCTATGTTTATTTAAAATTTCCCTTTTGTTTTATTTCTTCTTTCCAAGCAGAACACCTTCACCTAGTTATATGAAGATCTCACATCTTCACCCTTTTAAATTAATTTAATCCCAAGTGGAGGTACAAGTTGTTATAAAATGGTACAAAAGCAGAACTGGAATAGTTTAGCTTTCATTTTCTTTCTGGGGGTGCAGTTTTATTTACAGTTCATGAAGTACACAAAATGACTAAAAGATGGCATGAATTTATACTTACCAAGAAAAATAATAATAGTATTAAACAACATTGTATCGTGTTACCCACGTGATATTCAGGCAGCCGGTAAACAAGTGGTATGTGTGCTTATGTGTGTGGGTGTGTGTGAACATGCCCCTGTGGTGCCTACCTCATTCATTTAAAAAAATACACACAGTAACATGAATAAACTGGAGAAAAAGAAGAACTGGGCAAAGTTAATATTGCCAGCCAATATTAACTTATAATCTTTTTTGAGTATTTTAACATAAACATTCATACAGAAAATGGCAAGATGAAAACTATGGAACCCAGAACCAACTCCTTTATGTGTGAAGGGGAGTTGGTGTCACTTGGTTACACAATGTGGCTTTGTAAAACTAAAACAAACCATCTGTTCACAAAGGCCCAGCACAGGGAGGCATTACCGGGGCTTGTGTCTGTGTTGAGAGAGCATTCAGTGCATTGATTTTCTATTGTCTCAACTCTCTGATGGCTTTGCCCCTCCTCAAGACATTCCACAAAAAAGATGTTTAATTAGGTGGCACCAACATGGTTGAAACCCTCAGGGCCAAAACAGAGGGCAGCTGATCAGAGGTGCAGGAAAAGCTCTGAGAGTGTTCCACCGTGTGTTCGGTACTGTGGGCCACCAGACCCTGTCATCAGGGATGGGGTCTTTAGCCTGTAAGGCACCAGCTGCAGAAGGCTCCCAGCAGAGAATGTGCAGACCTCCACGTGGTGGGGAGCAGTGTCTACCCTATTACTCAAGGTTCTGCAGTGGGCAGTATTTTAGGCATGTTTTTTGTCAGGGACAATAAAGCTCACCATTGCATACACTGCAACCTGGCTGTCTGTGGGCAGCAGAGGTCTGGATGTCTAGATTGAAACCTGCTCCATGCTACAGTGAACTCCTTCTGGGTAAAAGGTGGCGGGGGGAAGTGGGGTCAGAAATGAGCTGCTGATTTGCTGCCAAACAGTGGGACTAGGGGGTCGCAGTGGATCAGAGCTGGGTGTTAGCATCAGAGAGGCCTCTGCTGGTGTTGTCACTGTGCTGGCTGGAGCTGCCACAGCCTTCTCCGCAGCTTGGGTGGAAGAAATGGTGGCTTCCATGTAGAAGGTGTCTGGGAGAGTACATGAGGAAGACCCACTGGGCACGAAGGCAATGCATGGGTTGTGACTGTGGAGGCAGAGGTAACTGGAAACAGAGGGGTCAGTGGAGAGGACTGGCTCCAAGTCTCCAGCACCTTGGCATGGTCACCAGTAGGGCTGAGCAGCACTCAGAGTCATCCTCATGGGCTCTGGCCTGGCCTGACTCCCAACCCTGTGTGCTGATGATGGTTGGAGTAGCACCTCTTGTTCCTCCCCAGAGCTCAGGGATGCCTCCTTTTAGTCAAGCTGCTCTGAGAATGGTCACAGGGGATCATCAGAGCTTTCCCTAGCCCCTGCCCCCTTTTCAGGGAGAGGACAGAGCTAGCTGCTGCTCTCTGAGGGTGTCACTGGCCCCAGTGCCACTCTGGTTTTGCCTTTTCCCAGACAGCAGGTTGGAGACTAGAGGAGAGAACCACAGGGTACACGGAGAACCCAAGCATGGCTGTTTCCAAGGTGGTGCATGTGCACTTTCTGCCTCTTAGGGTGGGAAGGAAGTATCAGAATTTCTACTGATTGTCCTTAGATTAAAAATAAGAAAAACTGTAGATGGCCTTTATCAGTTTCAGAAATGACCCATCTAAGCCTGTTTTCTTAAGTGTTCTGATTATGAAAGGATGCTGGATATTATCAAAAGCTTTCTCTGCATCAATTGAGAGAATCATGTGGTCTTTTTTTAACTTTTATTTATATGATGGATTATATTTATAGATTCAGGTATGTTGAACCAACCTTGTAACCCTGGGATAAAACAAACTTGATCATGCTATATAATTTTTTTGATGTGTTGTTAAATTCTGTTTGCTAGGTTCTTATTGAATGTTTTTGCATTGACATTCATCAATGATATTAGTCTATAGTTTTCTTTCTTTGTTGGGTCCTTTCCTGGTTTGGGGACCAAGGTGATATTTGCTTCATAGAATGTGTTGGGAAGTATTCCTTCTTTTTGTTTGTTTTGGAAAAGGTTATGGTAATATAGAGGCCCTCTACAGTAAACCCATAGCCAATATCATATTGAGTGGAGTAAAATTGAAAGCATTTCCACTCAGACCTGCAACTAGAGAAGGATGCCCTTTGTCTCTATTGCTATTCAACATAGTAATGGAAGTCTTAGCCGTGTTAATCAGGCAAGAGAGGGTGATCAAAGGGTCATGGATGACATGATTTTATACCTGGAAAACCCCAGAGACTCAACTACAAAACTTTTAGAAGTAATCAAGGAATACAGCAGCATCTCAGGATACAAAATCAATACTTATAAGTCAGTAGCTTTTATACATACCAACAATAGTCAAACTGAAAATGTAGTCAAGGACTATATTCCTTTTACAGTAGTGCCAAAGAAGACAAAATATCTAGGAATTTACCTAACAAATGATGTGAAAGATCTCTATAAAGAGAATTATGAAACTTTGTGAAAAGAAATAGCTGAAGATGTTAACAAATGGAAAAACATACTATATTCATGGCTGGGAAGAATCAACATTGTTAAAATGTCCATACTACCCAAAGCAATCTACAGATTTAATGCAATCTCTATCAAAGCACCATTGTCATACTTTAAAGAGCTTGAAAAAATAATACTTCATTTTTTATGGAATCAGAAAAAACCTCAAATAGCCAATACATTATGCAGAAATAAAAACAAATCAGGAGGAATCATGCTACCAGACTTCAGGCTATAGTATAAATCTATAGTGATCAAAATAGCATGGTACTGGCACAAGAAAGAGAGGTAGATATACGGAACAGATATAGAGAACCAAGAGATTAACCCAGCTACTTGTCATCATTTGACCTTTGATAAGCCTATCAAAAAACCTTCATTGGGGGAAAGACTCCCTATTTAACAAATGGTGCTGGGTGAACTGGCTGGTGACCTGTAGAAGACTGAAACTGGACCCTCACCTTTCACCATTAATAAAAATTGATTCTCACTGGATAAAAGATTTAAACTTAAGACATTAAACTATAAAAATATTAGAAGAGAGTGCAGGGAATATTAGCCTAGGAAAATATATTATGCGGCAATCCCCCTTGGCAATTGAAGCAACACCAAAAATATGTTACTGGGATCTGATCAAACTAAGAAGCTTCTGCACAGCCAAGCACACAGTGAGTAAAGCAAACAGTCAGCCTTCAGAATGGGAGATGATATTTGTGGGCTATGTTTCCAACAAAGGTCTGATAACTAGAATCCATAGAGAATTCAAATGAATCAGTAAGAAAAGAACAAGCAACCCCACTTTTTTGGTGGGCAAGGGACTTGAACAGAAGCTTCTCTGAAGAAGACAGGTGCATGGCCTATGAACACAAGAAAAAATGTTCATCATCTTTAATTATCAGAGAAATGCAAGTCAAAACTACTTTGAGATATCATCTAACTCCAGTAAGATTAGCCCACGTCACATAATCTCAAAACTTCAGATGTTGGCATGGATGCAGAGAGAAGGGAACACTTCTACACTGCTGGTGGGAATGCAAGATAATATGTCCTTCTTAGAAAGAAGTTTGGAGAATACTCAAGGAACTAAAAGTAGACCTACTGTTTGATCCTGCAATTCCTCTACTAGGTATATACCCAGATGATCAAAAATCATTTTACAACCAGAATGTGTATTGTAGCCCAATTCATAATTGCCAAGTCATGGATGCAGCCCAAGTGCCCACTGACCCATGAATGGATTAACAAATTGTGGTATATGTATACCATGGAATAGTATGGAGCCATAAAAAGATGGAGACTTTACATCTTCTATGTTTATCTGGATGGAGCTGGAATTCTTAGTATATTTTTCTTAGTAAAGTATCTCAAGAATGGAAGAAAAGTATCCAATGTACTCAGTACTATTATGAAAACAATATATAATCACCTGCACATTCATACAAATGATAAAACACAACTATAGCCCACAAAGCAAGAGGGGAGAAGAGGGAAAAGAGGGAGAGGGGAGGTGAGAGAGGGCAGGCAGGAGGAGGGAGGGTATTTGGTGGGACCTCACCTAATGTGCACAATGCAATGGCACATTTCAAAACTATTAAGAGCAGAGTAGAAATGTCTTTGCACAACAAATACGTAAGTGAGGTGAAGGTTATGTTAATCAGTTTGACGTAAGTATTTCATATTGAATATCAGATCAGCACGTTGTACCCCATTAATGATTTAATTAAAAACTATTAAAAACATAAAATTATTATCAGTTAAAAAAATAAGAAAAACTGAAGTTTTCCCAATTTTGAATCCATAGGCTGGCCTAGCACCCTCATTTCATCTGTGTGTCAGAAGGTCTCAAGTCTCACATCAAACCCTCAATCTCAGATGGGACCCTGGCGCCCTTCCTCCACACTCCTTCCCCACCCATGGCGGGTGGCCCATCATGGGCCTAGCATGCTGGCCACCGGCTACTTTACCAAGAACTTTAAATGCAAAATACTCACAATACTGTAATTTGTAATGAAATTTTGAATTAATGTGAGATTTACTACTATCTTTTGGCAAATTTCTTAGAAGAGCTGTCTTATATACAAATAAGTAGCATATTATTTCTAATTAGTAAAAGGCAACATGTTTCAGAAATTCTGGCCTTTTCTATAACAATAACACTGATCAGTGAGAAGCTACCTAGCAGGGATTTTTAGGGGTGAAGGAGTGCTATCACCCCTATTATTATGAAGATGCTTCAAAAATAAGTTATAGCAGAACAAGGGTAATAAGGAAAGAGGGAGAGAGGAAGAAGTTTTCAAAAGAAACCCTGTGGTGAAAAAATGAAAGTAGATGTTCGCAATTAATTCAATCATTATATGACTTTATTGCTAAAATAATATTAACAATTCATATCTCGACTCTTAAAAAACTTGAAAAGAAAATTTTCCATTATGTCCAGTTTAATGTCCAAACATTAAAATGCAAAACCTTCTGATGTTTGCAAGAATCAGAAAAATATAAAATTTGATTGACATAAGGCAATGTAAACATTTTAGGCCAAAACTTCTGTGGAAACGCTGATAAAATTGGTGGATGGGATTGAAAAATAAGTGTCAAGATTTAGGACATTCAGCCAATAGAGTTTCTTCCATCTGGAGCCACCACAGTCAGACAGACATTTAAATCACTTCATCACCCACAATGTGCTAAAGCAAGATTTCCAAATATCTTTTAAAGAAGTATAGTCAGTTATAAAGCATGAAGACTTTGTAGCATTAATAACGTTTAAGATATTATTTGGTTAATCTCTACCTGATTCTTTTTAAAATCCTGGTCTTTATTTATGTTTTGTTAAGGACATAGTAGCATGATGCTCTTTTTTTTTTCTTTTAAACCAATAGGATTATATGATCAAAAATATGAAGAGACGTTAACTCAGATGTTTTATAAAATTTGGAGAAACTGGATTCCTTCCTACAAGTGAGACAAATAGAAGATGATCTTCACTCCATTGGTTAGGAAGTACTTAAATTAAAACCTCAAGGAGATTATTGAAATGTGCTAATTTCATGTCTCAAATAAGAAGTTAAGGACAGAATTAGAGTATTAACCCAAGGAACTGTGTATAATTTTATATTTTTATACATATATTGGGTATGAGATTTTTAACATTACCTTAGTAAGCAAGGGTCAAAAATAGCGCTAGCATGCCCTAAGACACATGAATTTGAATGGATGAATAAAACATGCTAATGCTATTCAGTCACAAAAAGATGGAGATGATTTTGTTTTTTTAATCACAAGAAACCGACCTTTTATTTTATTTTATTTTATTTTTTAATTTACGCTTTTCCCTCCATAGTAACATGAGGACACAAATGATTAGGTCACAATGTTTGGATCTGTTAGGTGAGTTCCCTGTGGTAGTTGAGTCTCACTCCCAGGAGGTGTGCCTTTACATTGTGCCCATTAGGTGGGAACACATCAACGCCCCCCCTCCCCTTCTACTCCCTGACTCCTCTTCCTCCTCCCAGCTTGAATTAAATTGAGTTTTTCTCTTTTGTTGGTATTAGTTCATCTATCGGCTTCATATTAGTATTGAGTATATGGATACTTGTTTTTCCATTATTGTGATATAAAGAGAATGTTCTAAAATGGAGATTTTGTATCTTTTGTAACAACCTGAATGGATCTGGAGAACATTCTCCTAAGTATCACAAGAATGGAAAAGCAAACATGGCAAGTACTCAGTACTAAATTGAAATTTGGAGATTAGCCACTACAGGCTCACATAGAGAGTCTTTCTCTCCATGTGAGAAAGACTCAATTAAATTCAAGTAGGTGAGAAGGAGTTGGGTAAATTACCTCCCAGTGGTTACAAAGAGTTGATGGGTATATGTACACTTCCTGGGTGAAGAACACAACTACAACTTGGACTTTAATCTTACAAATGCAAACTGTGTGACCTAATCATATGTACCCTCAAATTAATCTGAAATAAAAAACAAAACAAATAGCTGATAGCAATAGATGAAAAATTATAATGCAGACATTATAGGCCAATTGAGTATAATAACCTGTTTAATTTAATTTCTATTTGTCTTAGAAGATATTTTTAGCCTTTGGTTTTGATATGTTTTAAATAATTGTTTTATTAAATAATGTCAGGGCTTTTTCTATAGGGTGCTTTAATAAATGATATGCTCTAAAGTGGAACTTGAAATACTTATGCCACATTAACTTTATCACAAAGATTTATATGTTCTGTACGTTCAGTGAATCTACTTAATTTAGCTCCTTATGATTAATATTTTAATTACAAAATCATATGGAGATAGTAATAGAGAAGCATTATGTTTTCAGTCTATAACCTGCTTACTTTTGACTCATCAATATGTTGTCACTTCCAACTAGTTTCCCGTTAGTCACCACCCCAACACTTGCACACCCCTTTCACATTATGTCTCTGTTAACATAGCCAGACTGGATCTCCCTGACATATTTGCTTTGTTCAAATATTAACACAAGCTAAGTTAAAGAGGCAATATAATACAATATATTACTAACAGCTATTAGGAATTCACAATAGTTACAGAACACATACTAAAATGTTCAATCTATTAAACATTTATAAGGGACCAATCCCAGTTTCAAATAAATAAACAAATGACTAAGTGAAAATGATCCATTTATCCATCATAAATATAGAAAAATTTCTCTATTACTTACATTGTAGGTAAGTATATGACTTTACATGAGTTAGTTTTGTGTCTATTCAGCAAAATGGGATAGCTAAGCTATTTCAACAGTATGATCTATGAAAGATACCCAAATAGAACATACTCCAAACAAAACTTCTAACTTTGGTATGAATGGTTTTAAGATACTTTTCAAAGAGAATTGTCCAAGTTAGGGCCTTAAAAACCATTTACTTAATTTTAATGCCTGACTCCTTCCGAGATCTAAAGCCCTGGCCTAGGCTTTGCTTCCCAGTGACTCTGGGAAGTTTCGCCCTAACTGCTTCCAGGTGTCTTCTCCCCACTGCCCTGCTCCTCCTGATGAGCGCTTGTCTGAGGGAGGGAATAGTTCCTTTGAATCAGAATCTGTTTTTTAAGTATTCAGTGCACGAAACTAGACTATTAAAAGTTGGACATTTGATGTGGTCAAATCCATCTCCTCTTCTTATGCATTTGATGAATGTCAATTAGTTGTTTTAGGTTTTATCCTAATTATTTACGTTAAAAAATCTTTCCAATTTTATGCTCTTTCAAGACAATACCATACCAAAAATAAATCTGTAGTGTTACATGTGTTCTGCTGAAAACAATTATGTTTCTTCATTGTAAGTTTTTTTTTTCTTTTTTATTAGTTTCACTGACTTTTAACATGTCAAATAAAAATGCCAGGGAAAAATCCAGTTAAATTATATTCACATGAACAATTACAAGCTGCCTCAGAAGGCAGAACTGTGAGAGCCAGGCCAGCACCATGCTACAGCCTAATTATAGAACTTCCACATTCCACCCCCGCCATTTTGAGACCCTGCCGCCATCTTAGTTCAGCTTCTCCTAAAACCAGGCTTTTCCCCAAAATCAAGCATCCTAACCAGCCAATCAGAAGAACACCCCACCCTATTGCTTCATATCACCCTAGACCCCCACCTCACATCCCTCTGATTAGTTATTCCTCTGTGCCAATCAAGAGCCTCCTAGTACTTTCCCATGCCCCGACCACCAATCACCCCTACTTCCCCATGTGCTGACCACCAATCAAAATTGTACCCCACCCCTCTCCACCCTTCTTGCTTTCTGTACCCTATAAAACTTTACAACCCCCTAGGTTCCGGGCCTTCCTTGGTATGTTTGCCAGGAGGGTCCAGACCTGGGTTTGCTAAATAAAAGCTTGCCTTTTGCTTTTACATAGGAGTTGTCTCCGCTCAAGTCTCTTCGTGGGCTTGGGGACTTTGGGAAATTCTGGGCACTACAGAACTATTTGTTTGACCACAACATACAAATATCAATATCAATACTCACATATGTGTACACACGTGCGTGCGTTGAGATCTGTATCTTCAGACAACAAATGGCTGTCAGAGACTTCGAAGATTAAGTCTATTTTAAAAACCGAAAAGAAAGAAAAAACCTATAAAGGATAAGAAAGCTTTGAAACATGTCTGTAAACCATGTGAAATGCATTTAGGGTTTTCAAAGTGAATTGAAGGCTTTCAATTTCAACAGAAGTAAATTGCTGTCATTATTAATAGCAGACATGTGGTAGTGTTTTTAATTGAGACCAAAAGTGTGGATTCTTCCTACAACAAAGACAGTGTAAACTCAGAGGCTGTGAAATACTTAGGAGTGACTTTGAGTTCCTCAGAGGTTTTGTTTCATTTTTTTCTTTGTAAATGCCTAAAAGTTCAATGTATAGCCTTAGAGTTTAAAACATAAGATAGTTTGAACAGTGGTGACTATCCTTTGAGCAGGAAAAATATGTCTTATCATTTGAATATTAAATGAAAGTAGCCAAGATTTGTGGTTTTTAATGAGAATTAGAAAAAACTTATCCATGAGGATACTTCAGGGAAGCATCTAAGCACCTGTTCCTTTTCATTCTCTAACAGTCTGTCTCCTGGGATCACATACTTCTCTCCAACATGGTTTGGCTTAGGAAACGAAATATAACTTAATAAGTATGTTCCTTTAACAAAAGAGCTAATAAAACTGCCAAAAATTTATAAACATAGACTGATATTGTGTGGAAAGCAACAAGAAAGGGGCAACATTGCAAAGAACTTATAGTTAGATAGGGGAGATAGACATGTAAGCAAATAATTGTGAGTTAGTGGGATGAGTGCAATCATAAAAATAGGCAAGAGGCCCATGGTACGCATGGAAGGGAACTGGCAAGCGTGCTTTGGGGAGGAAGCATTGCTCAGAGAAGGTTGCTGGAGCAGTGGTTCTCACACTAGAGTGTGCATCAGAATTCCCTGGGGGGCTACTTAGACAGATTTCTAGGCCTTGGCTCCAGAGTCTCTGATTTAGTATACTTTTAGCAATTTCCCAGGGGATGCTGAAACTGCTGGTTAGGAGCCCACCCTTGGAGAACCAGTGTCCCGGAGGAGGTGATGTTTGGCCGGGTTATGTAAGAACCATTGCAGGCCCGGTTATGTGGGAACCATTGCAGGGAAGCTGAGGACAGGGGGCCTCAGGAAACTGTCAGTAACCCTCAGGACTATGAGAGGGGCCCAGGTTTGCCAAGGGCTGAAAGGTTTCCCAGGTCACAGGATTGAAACCAGAACAGCCCTGGGAAAACTGGGACAGTTGGTCACCTGGGAACAGTGAGAGGATGAGCCCAGACAGGTGATCATTCATCCCCAGTTGTTCTGTGCCAAGGCAAGGACATCAATTTTCACCCAAAAGGCACATGGAAACATCAAAGGGCCCTTAAGCTGGGGAGAATTATGAAAAAGTTTAGGTTTTGGGAAAATTGCTTTGAAAGTAGTATGGATGATTGATCAGAACAGGATAAGACTGAGGCAGGAAGTTCCTGGGTGGCCCTGGTGGGAGCTGGTATGACCTAGCGCAGGTGTTTGGGGTGGAGCAGGGCTGAAGAGAGAAAGAGGTAGAGTCCTGTGGACTGGCCCATTAGAGAATCTGGACATCAACGCAGGTAGGAGGATTGGGATGCTCGTGGTCTGCAGCTAAGAGAACTTTACAAATGAGGAAACCAAGGCCTTAAAGATCTGCATGACTGGCCCAGGCCATGCTGTCAGCCAATGGAAGAGCTGAGCATGGCTGGACCTCCATGTAGAAATCTAGTTTCCTGCCTGTTCACCCCTGGGTCACATTCTGTAGCGTTTTCAACCCACAGCTGGTAGGTAGACAGGGGCATGTAAACAAGAAGCTATTCTCAGCAGCTGTGCTCAGAGCATGTCTTTAGTCCCTGACATCCTTTAAGGGGAGCGTCTTGCCTCTTTTCAGAGAAACACCCATCATTACATTTCACGCGGCTTTTTTATTCCCAGTGTGACCCTGAGCATGCCTGTTTTTGCTAGCCTGTTTTCCAAGTTTTGCATGAGTGAAGCACACGCATACTTGGCCTTTGGCAGTCTTTGGGTGTATACTAGAGTGACTAATATTGGTTTTTAAATGAATTTCTATGGCTTCATGTTAATCCTTTCTCCAGCTTCCCCACCACCACCACCCCCGCCCCTGTGTCATGGTGCTGCCAAACCATCTTTGCGGGCTTGTTGACATAGTGGGAGTGTTTCAAGGCTGCTTGAGGAGCACCTTCTACTAAACATCATTGCTAATTGGAAATAAAGCCTGAGTTTCAGGGTGTGTCAGCTGGCTTAGCAGGGGCTGGTGCAATCTCTACACCACTGCTCTGCAAACAAGGCCGGCAGGCTGTGTGCCTCTGGACTGGGGCAAGCCAGGTTGATATTCAGAAGTGGGTGAGGGTCCTGGCAGTGTGCTCAGAGTGACCTGCACAAATACATCCCCTCACTCTGATCCAAAGGAGCCCAGACTCTTGCTACCTGAACGTAACTTTTCTATCACTTCTTTGGTATCTTTGCTTTAGTTTACTATGAGAGGCATGTCCTACAGTTTCAACAGGGGCAAGGCCAGCTGGATACAGGGTACAGTGTGAAGATGTCAAGTTGACTTTAGGGGCTCACCCTCACTCTGTCTCACACATACTTTCCCCCCTCTCAGTGGAGACTCAGACACCTGCTGCACCCAGGCTGCTGCCCCTCATCCTGGTTAGCCCGCTCAGATCGTGCCTGGTATTGTCCCCTTATTGTTGTACTTCTCAGGTAAGCCTGTAGTGTGAGCCAGGGCCTCCGAAAGAGGAGTCTATTGAATAGCTCCTATACAAAGGACCTCTCCTAAGTGAGCCCAACTGAACTTAACTCTTCCATCATAGCTTCCCCTGGTTTTTAACTGACTTTGGTTCTCAAACTGACCTGTGATCTGCTCAGTCTTTGGGTCTCTTGTTTGCTGTTCCTCAGCCAGTTTTGCTTCTGCTCACCATCTTTCTTCCTTCCATCCTCACCCTCCCTGTGTCCCAGGCCTCGAGCCACGAGTTTCCCCACTCAGTTGAGGGTGCCAGCACATCTCTATCAGCCTCTAGTCTGTCTTTCAGCCACCATCAGGCTGGCAGGGATCTGTTTTATGAATTCATGTTGATATAACCATCCTTGATCATTTGGAGAAATAATCATTCTAAGTGGACTGAAGTCTTCTTGTGTGTTTCACAAGGTCAGGAAGTGACTTTTTCCCTTTCTGTTAGATTCATCCTGTGTTCATGGAAGATCTTTAAAAATGACTTTTGGGGTACCTTCTGCTTCCCAATTCTTACTCCTGAGACATGTTATTTTCCTTTATTCTTTTTGAAAAAGATATATCAATAATTGTCAATATAAAAAATTAAGAAATACAGGAAGATACAGAGAAGAAAGGAAAAAAAAATTACCCCCAACTCCATCATAAAGAACTAAGCGTCATTTGAATTATGTGAACAAATTTCTAGTCATCCTTCTGAGAGAAGATACCTGGAAAAAGTGAGATCTAAGAGAACAGAGGTCTTCTCAAGGAGCCCTCAAAGATAACACCTGTGGGGTCCTCCCCGTGGTGACTCAACTCTTAACTTCCTGGGACCTGGAAACTAACACTTGTTTCCACTTCTATGAAAGCCCAGAGTTCTGTAAAAGCCAGAGCCCTTCTCCAGCTTGATTCAAACTGACCAATGAGAAAGGTACCCTGGGCTGGAACTTTTTGACTAGGGATAAAAAGGAGAAGACTGACCCAGTAGGGAGAGCAGCCATTTCGAACTCTTCTGTGCCGTTGCTCCACTGGCAATTAAAGCCCTTCCTCTTTTAAACATGGTATTTGGGTGTTCTTTCTCTCCATTGGGTCTCGTCTTCCTGTAGCATTTCCATGAATATATACAAAGAAATGCAGCAACACACCACATCATCTTGTAGCCCTGGGATTATGTTGTACATTTTATTTTTAAGTAAAAATAATAAAATATAATTTTTCTTAAGTAGAAACTTATGTAAAAATAAAGGGATTTCAAGACTTCAGATCAATGTTTTGGTTTTTTTTTTGACATTAGAGATTTTTTTAATCAAGATATCCTTCTACGATTATTGAAAAATATCAGGAAAATGATAAATGGTAAGACTCACTGGCAGGTTTAAAATACATTTCAATATTAAATAGCATAGATTCACTCCTGCTGTGAAAAGTGAGAAATTTGAAAGCTTTTACTTTGCATTCTGAATCCTCGCATTCTTTATCGCAACTTTTTCCTAGTAAGTTTTATAACATTTATATTTCATTTTGTAACCATAGGTCATTTAGCCTTGGTTCTATTTGTAAATATTTCCTTATTTACCATTCATTCTTTTACTGTGGTACAGTGGCTATTTTATTCCACGTTTCTTATTTTGATTTATCACTTGGTTGGCTGGATTTTATTCCTAAATGCTTGAAAGGAAAACTTGGCTGGACATCAAATTCCTGGACCACTTTCCCTTAGAACCTTGTAAACATTGCTTGACTAACTTCTGGCACGAAATACCAGTCCTCAGTTTCTCTCTTTAGCCTTGCTTGGCTTGATTTCCTCAACACATAGTTTTTCAAGAAGGACTCAAGGGTACTGTATTTCTTTAGTTGTTTCATGTTTGGGATGTTGTACTTGAATGACATCTTGGTTGGGTGTGACATTCTTAGATTGGAGGTCCTTCCCTTATATCACTGCCATGTATTTTGGCTGTAAATACCGCTGTGGACAAGTCTGAGGTCAGCCAGCTAGGCCCCAGGAGTTCCTCCATTTGGATGACTGAAGAATTCTTGATTTTCCCCTTGAAGGTTAATAATAACCAGGATAAGATTTTATACTCATTATTTTGATATCCATTTTTGGGGAAACATACCTCTATAATCTGAAAGCCTCTTCTTCCATCATTTCAGGAAAATATTTTTCCTTTTAAGCCATTATTTTATATTAGACACTGATTTCAGGCCTTAACTATGTATTTTGATTCTTGCTGTTTCTAATCTATATACTGGTTCTATAATGGTATTATTTTGGTGCTCAATTTATTTCCTGACTCCTACAATTCACCTCAGTCTGTGTTTTTTGCCTTTTATTTCATGGTGTTCTCTTTAATGTTAGATCAGTGGTTTATGTGCAGAAAGGATTATTTATGAGTTATTTGGCTTAGTTTGCGCATTTGGCTGATTAAACTTATAAATCTTAAAATCTAATTTTAAGAGGTCAAGTGTAACCCATAAATCTTACTATTCTCCTTATAAATATAAATTTGGTATGAATAATCTTATAATTTTGAATTACTTGAACCTCATATTTATTTTTTAAAGCCTCATATACTTGTGTATTTCTGTATCCTACAAAGAGGAGTAGTTTAACCTTCTCAAGTTGACTGAGATTTCCTAAACACAAAATTCTAGGCATCAGTGTATTTGCTTATCAATCAAGTATCTAAGATAGCCCAGGAAGCAGGAACTGGAGGGGTTACACACTGTGGCGTGACTCTCTCCATGTAAGGAAGTCAGGAGCATCTGTGCAGGCTGCGCCCTAAATGAAGATGATTGCAAGAGGCATTATGGGAGCTCAAACCCAGTTTGCACGCTGCCAAGACGGAGCTCCAGCAAGGGCATGTGTCAGACTGGGAAAAGGATATGTGTACTAGTTGTTCTGCCCAAAGAGGCTGCTTTTATCTAACTGGTACAACCAGAAAGTCATCTTTTTATTCGCCAACTTATTTTCCTGGAGCTGAGGCCTATTTCTAGTTTGTACAAAAACATGTTATAGTGGTCAAATGCTCCAAATGGATGGCTGTGCCCAACCCCTCTGATAATCAGGAAGATTTTCTCTTACAAGCTCCCACCATGTGCTCTCTCTTCATGCCCCCCCTTCTGTCTGGTCCAGGTGCCAGCCCCCAAGGTGCGCAAGTGGAAGTCTGCTGTGTGCATCCTGCTGCCAGTGTATTTTGTGACCTGACAGATTCTGTCAACCTCTCTATGCCTTGTTAGATTTGGCATTATTTTATTTTATTTTATTTTAATTTTTATTTTAATTTTTTGAGACGGAGCCTCAAGCTGTCCCCCTGGTAGAGTGCCATGGC
>CAUYQV010173401.1:0-20746 GCA_963574575.1 Galagoides demidoff | reverse complement strand
ATTAGGTATATATCCAGAAGAAGAAAAACCACATTACAACAAAGATATTTGTATCAGAATGTTTATTGCAGCCCAATTCATAAATACCAGGTCATGGAAGAAGCCCAAGTGCCCATCGATCCACAAATGGATCAATAAATGATGGTATATGTATACCATGGAATACTATGCAGCCATAAAAAAGATGGAGACTTTATGTCCTTCATGTTTACATGGATGGAGCTGGAAAATGTTCTTAGTAAAGTATCACAAGAATGGAAGAAAAAGTATCCAATGTATACAGCCCTATTATGAAACTAATTTGTAGCTTTCATGTGAAAGCTATAACCTAATTATAGCCTAAGAATATGAGGAGGGTGGAATATGCTGAGGGTGAAAGGTCAGGCCAGGCATGACCATGGACCTATTGACCAGAGGGCAGGGGCTCACCAGGGCTTTGCCACCATAATCCCTCCATACAAATTGTCTGCATGTGGCGGCACAGAGGACACCCATGGATGCTGTGCTTAAGCCCTAGAATGCTGTATTCAGCCCAGGCTGCTTTGGAACCACAGGTACCCTTCTGCCCATGTGTGATAACATCATCCAGGACACCCCATGGATACTAAAACAGTATGGGTGGAGGGAGGGTAATTGGAGGGATCACTTCTATGGTTTACCTCACAAGGGTACATGTGAATCTTTCTAAGAGTAGAATATAAACATCTTAACACAATAAGTAAGAAAATGACATAAAAGCTATGTTAACCAATTTGATGAAAATATTTCAAATTGTATATTAAAACACCACACTGTACCCCATGATTGCATTAATATTCACAGCTATCATTTAATTAAAAAAAGAAACAGTACAGTGTACCCCATGATAGTATTAATGTACACAGCTATGATTTAATAAGAAAAAAAAAGAAAGAAAGAAATTGAACCTAATTTAAAGTAGATTAGGCCTGAACTACAAAATGGTTAATCCTGACTCAAGAAGTTGAAGAAACCTTTGAAAAGTGAGTAAATGTTAATATTAATTTGTGGGTGATACTTTTGCCTTTACAGTGGTATTTCTGGATAATCTGGTTTAGTCAGTGTGACTATGATTTTTCTTCTTAGAAGAACAATCAAAGAAGAACAAAAATTGCCTTGAATTCTGTGCTCCAAAATTAAGCAACCTCACTTTCTACATCCAGCTTCCTTTAAGGCCCCCTAACTAATTATGCAATTTTCACAAGGTGTCTTTTAGGCCAAAAATAACCTAATATTCCATAAGTGTTCAAGAACTGGGACACAGAGCTATAGCAACTTAAAAGTTGCTTCTTTGTGGTTAAAAAAGTCTGTTAACAAAAGACTGCATCTGGCTTTAGCAGACAGGTGCAAGAATTCGCACACACACACATAGACACTCAAGTGCAGCTTGCTGGAGTTCAGTGTGTTTCCTCTGGCTTGGGTTCTCCTAAACCATCATTGTTTCCGTTAATGATCAGATGCCCCCTTCACACTCTGAGAAGCTATATGAGGGAGGCAAACAAACGTATTAGGCTCAGCTCTTTAGTTTCAAAGGCTTTTAGTTTCACACATGCATGAGGCTTCATTGAACTTATCATCAAAGGATATTGACAAGGAATTTGCTGAAAGAATCTTATTAACATCATAAGGTGCTCTGAGCTTGGATTATTGAACTAGATAACATCAAGTCAGTTTTTTGGTGAGTATTCCTTTGTTTAAGATAAATCTCTTATTTATTAAGTTTTATTTTTTCTCAAAAATTCATAAACTCTAGATGTAAGATGCAGGTACTCACTAAAGAAATGCATAGAATAATTAGGAGAAAAAGTAGAAACTGGTGACAGATTAGAAATAAACACATTCAAAACTTCAAATCATAAGACAAAATATGACTTTCAATACAAAATAATTACAGTATTCATTTAAATGATAAACTGCATTGAAATGGAAATTGGGCATTAGCTTGTTGTTAAAGATGTTATTATTTATTTTCATTATTTTTAAATCTATGCTCCCGGTCAAACCCCACCACCATCACCACCCTCAAAAAAAATGTTCTTGCTATTGTGACCCTTGGGAAAATAAACCAGTACATATAGCCAAGTCTTAGACTTAACTTTTAAGAAATGGAGCTTTCAATTACAAACTGTCTTTTCCTTAATTGAAGAAAGAAAAAAGAAAGAAAGAGAGGGGAGAGAGAGAGAGGGAGAGAGAAGGAAGAAAGAAAGAAAGAAGGAAAGAAAGAAAGAAAGAAGGAAAGAAAGAAAGAAGGAAGGAAAGAAAGAAAGAAAGAAAGAAAGAAAGAAAGAAAGAAAGAAAGAAAGAAAGAAAGAAAGAAAGAAAGAAAGAAAGAAAGAAAGAAAGAAAATTTGTTAGGCACAATTTTCAAGACCAAAGTTATAGGGAGAGGTCAGTAGGCACATGGAATAGGGAGTATATAAAGGTGGAGATTGATTGCCACTTCTATGGGGAAGATCAATGATTCAGGACACGCGGGTTTGCGATTGGATTATTATGACATTGTCAGATGATCTGATAGATAGGGGTTGTCCAGTGATGTCTGGTCTTTGGACTCAGACTGACTGGTACAAGGGAATATTGTCCCAAATTGAAGTACTGCAACAGAAGAGATGGAGGATATACTCTGAATTTTTTAGTGTGCATATGTAAAACCTGGTTTGAGGCGAGAAGTCACTGTATGGGCAGTTTGCAGTGACTACTAGAATGCAGAATTTCAAAGGGGCACAGTTACATAAAATCCAAAGGCTTGACTAATACAGGTTTTAGGAAAACAATTTTCCTATGAAAGAATAAATTCTCTAGTTGACATCTAATCTAGGGGTAAAATTTCAAAACTACAAATGTGGCAAAAAGTAAAATTGAGGGGTAAGTGCCTATTTATGTTTTTTTTCCATTTATGTATTGAGACAGAGTCTCATTTTGTTGTCCTCAGTAGAATGTGTTGGTAGCATAACTCACAGCAATCTTTACATGTTGCCCTCAGTAGAGTGTGTTGGTAGCATAACTCACAGCAATCTTTACATGTTGTCATCAAGTTAACCTATTCCCTCAGATGGGACTCCAGGATGTTATGTCCTGCATAACATCTGGCCATTTATTACTCTTCAGAGATGAGGATCTCACTAGTACTCAGGCTGTTTCCCAATTCCGAAGCTCAGCCAGTCCTACTGACTGAGCTTTCCAAATTGCCAAGATGACACGTACGAAGCACCACCACTGGCCACGAACTATTTTTCATAATTTGAAAAATATTCCAACTTCCAGGTCTGGAGTGGTGGTTCACACCTCTGATCCTACCACTCTGGGAGGCAGAAGTGGGAGGTCCAAAGTAATTGGGCACAATGGGGGGCCACCTGGACTCCCAGATCCTCAGGAAGCTGAAGCAATAGGAACTTTCAAATCCAGAAGTTTGAGATTTCATTTATCTGCAATGATGTCAGGGCACTCTACTCATGGGGAAGGAGTCAGACTCAGTATCCAGGAAAAAGAAAATGACAACTTTGGTAGGACGGAACGATGTGCCTTCCATGACAATTAATGGTAGCCTGTGTGTGACCAGGGAGATAGGGTTGACTGTGTCTCAAATACTCTCATGACCTGGGTAATTCTTATGCTGTGAGTCTTTTGAATATCTCAAGTTTTGGAAAATATTTTCAAGTAGGTTTATTGAAATAAGTAATTCACCCTTTAAAAGAGACAGGAGACTCACTTGAGCCCAGGATTTGGAGGTTGCTATGAGCTGTGATGCCATGGTACTCTACCCAGGGGGATAGATTGAGGCTCTGTCTCAAAAAAAAAAAAAAAGGTACAAATTAGAGATCACTTCTCTTTCTATGGATGTAGGGCTAAGAATTGTCCTGATTCAAACACTTGAGGGACACCAGCTGAAGTGAGAAGAAGTGGTCACTTAGTGTCGTTGACCAGAAGCCTGGATCCCAGAACATTACAGTATGAAGTCACTACATGGTCATCATGGATTACATCACAATGGGTGTTGCCTTGGGTTATCATCTTTAAGCTTAACCTTATTTCTGAATGTGTAGTGGATGTCCAGGTTTGTAATTGGGTTCAAACTGTTACAAAAGAGTTGGGTTCTTTTCTCCACACTAAATTCCTGCTTTCTAAAGTTTGTTTGTATCTATGGCCAAGGTATTCAACAACCAACCCTTCCTTTCCTTTTCAAGTCATGGATATGTAAGCAAATAAAAAAGTGTGGTTTATATCTAGTGCTGCCCTGGGATGTTATAGACCAAGAAAAACAGCCCAAAGATCAGACAGTGATTGAACAGAACTGACAGGTACGTCACAGAATTCTCAGTTCTACTTTTCATGTGATTTTACTTCTTTCTTTAGAATAGGCTCATTTGGGACAGTAGGTTTCTCATTGAAGGTCCTCTCTCAAAATCTGGTTAGGCAGTATGTCCAGCAGTGCACTCTATATCTGTAGAGTGATTATTGGAAATATCAGCCTATCTGGAAACTTCTAACACTGCTGACTTCCAGGCCAGGTGGGTCCAAACTCTCGTCTTCTTGGCCACAAAGGAAGTAGAAGAGTTAAGTGGGCCACACGTTCAATACACAATCACTAATGAAACCTGATAAGCAAGAAAGAAATCCATGGATAATTGTGGTGATATCCACCACCACAGATATACAAAAAAAGTTCTGGCATAAACCAATTTGTCACCAGGGTCTGAATACTGGACACTCCTCAATGCCTCTGATAAGATAATTTGTGAAGTAGAGATAAATGACTTCTGCCACATATGACTAAAATATTTATATGCTCTGAGAGGCCAATGTGGGCTAATCCCCTGAGCTAACATGTTGAAGACAAAGATGAGCAATAGCAATACAGCCTCAGTCCCAATCACCCACTTCGTTTCCACTGGTATACAAAAGGTATTCATTGTGGCCATTGACTTTAGTTTCAGCTACACCAGAGGCTGAGGCAAGATGATCCCTTCAAGCCAAGAGTTGAATTTTGCTGTCTCCTAGGCTGAGCCCATGACAATGTAGTGTAGGCAACAGAGTGAAAGCCTCTCTTATGGAAAAAAATAAAAGGAAGAAAGAAAGAAAATTTGCTAAGCACAGTTTACAAGAGGAAATTTATGAAAAGAGCTCAGCAGTCAGATGGAATATGGGACCACATAAAGGAGGAGATTTACTGTGCCCTGGGGAGGGGGAAACAATTCAGGACAAGGGGATTTGGGATGGGTTTGTTAGGATATTGCCAGTTTATCTGATGGGTAGGGGTTGTCCAGAGATGTCTGGTCCCTGTCCTTGAACTGACTGGGGCAAGGGAATATTGGCCCAGATTGAAGGAGCCCAAAAGAATAGGTGGAGGGTATGCTCTCGATTTTTCAGTGTGCATATGAAAAGCCTATTTTGAGTGAAGAATTCAGTGTGTGGGAAGTTTCCAGTGAATACAAGAATCTAGGATATGAAAGGGTCAGAGTTATGTAAAATCCAAAGGCTTTATTAATAGAGTTTGTAGGAAAAAAAATTTCCCTGTAAGAGAATAATTTCTCTACTTGACATCTAATCTAGAGGAAAAATGTCAACACTAGATCTGTGTTCAAAAGTAAAACTGAGGGGTAATTTCTCTACCAATATATTTCTCCATTTATGTATTTACACAGAGTCTCTTTTCGTTGTCTTCCATAGAGTGCGCTGGTATCATAGCTCACAGCAATCTTCAAGTGTTGTCATCAAGTGAATCTATTCTCTCAACTGGGACTCCAGGCACTTGCATAACATCACATAATTTTTTATTCTTCAGAGATGGGGATATCACTAGTGATCTGGCTTGTTTCCAAATCAGAAGCTCAGAGAGTACAACTGACTGGGCATCTCCAAGTGCCAAGATGAACCACCACCACTAGCCACCAACCATAGTTTGAAAAAAAATATCAACTTCAAGGTGTGCAGTACTGGCTCACACCTGCAATCCTAACACTCTGGGAGTCATAAGTGGGTGGTGCAAAATAACTGGGCACTGTCAGGAAGCAGATGAAGTCCCAGATGCTCAGGAAGCTGAGGCAATAGGATCTGTTGAGCCCAGGACTTCGAGATTGCAGTTACCTATGATGATATCACGGCACTCTACCTAGGGAAAGTACTCAGACTCTATCTCAAGGAAAAAGAAAATGACAATTTTGGTAGGATCAAACAATGTACCTTGGATGTCAATTCATGGTAGCCTCTGTGTGAGCAGGGAGATAGGGTTTATTGCCCCCCAAGTTATTCCCACGACCTGGTTACTTCTTATGCTGTGGGCCTTTGCAGCACCTCAAGTTTTGGAAAACATCATCAAGTACCTTCATTGAAATAAGTAGTTCACCCTTTGAAAGTGTACAATTCCGTGTTTTGTAGTATAGTCACAGATTTGTACAGCTATCATCACCACTAATTTTAAAACTTTGCATTCTCACCACACACAAATAACATCAATACCTACTAGCAATCAGGTTCATCCTCCCCTACCTTCCCCCCTACTCCTAGCAGATTCTTATAGTCACTGGAACCTGCCCACAGAGTGAATTTTTTATTCAGATCAGGCTTTTCATATGCACACTAAGTGGAAGTTTGAAGTTTTCTTGAAGTTTTCTTGAAATTTTATCTTAAAGTTTTCTTCTGAGTTCATTCATGCTCTGTGAGGTCTTTGTACCAAATTCATTGGTACAATCATAGCTCAAGGAAATGCAAGGTGCTAACCTCAAGTGATCCCGCTGAGTTTATCCTTCCCAGAAGCTGAGAATACAGGCACATACCACCACTACTAGGGAAGTTTTGTGCTTACTTCTTGGACAAGTGAGGTCTTACTATGTTGCTCAGTCTAGTCTGAAACCCCTTAGCTTCCAGTGATATTTCTGCCTCACCCTCTGAAATTGCTGTGATTATAGGTGTGAGGTATGGTTCTCATTGATGCTTATGTTTTGGTGAAGGCATTTCTCTAACTTCTTCATAGACAACAACCCGAGGATTAAAAAATAACAACTCTATACATATATAATTCACACACTCCACAATTCACCCATTTCATGTATAGAGTTCAAGACTTCAAATTAAGGGATCACATGTATAGTTTGTTCGTTTGTTCCTAGATAACTTTCCCTTAATATGTAGAGGAGAGTGGTAGAGAAAATGAATGAAGGAAATAAAAGAATGGAAAGAGCAAGCAAATGAGTGAGAGAGAATTGGAAGGAGGAACAATAAAGTGAGTGAGGGTAAAGGGAGGGATTGTGTGAGGGAAAAAAGAAAGAGAAAAAAAGCAAATATATACCAACACAGATATGCAAAACAGTCGTGACATAATTCCTATGTGTCACTAGGATTGAAGATTGGATAATCCTCAAAGACTCAGATAAATTCATTTCTTAATTAGAGCTCTATGACTTTTGTCACACATGACTGCAATATTTGGTTGCTCTGGGAGACCAAGTTGGGCTGATTCCCTGAGCTTGGGGGTTGGAGATAAGGCTGAGCAACATCAAGATACCTTTACTGCTGATCGCACACCTGGTGTGTACTAAAATAGAAAAGGTAGTCAAGGGTTGTGGTCCTTGACTTTTGTTCCAGCTACTCCAGAAGCTGAGTCAGGTGGATCCCTTAAATGAAATAGTTGGATGTTACTGTGTTCTAGGCTGATGCCATGACATTATCTGCTGGGCAACAGAGTGACACTCTGCCTCATTAAAAATACTAAAAGAAAAAAAGAAAAAAATCTTTTTTGAGACAGAGCCTCAAGCTGTTACCCTGGGTAGAGTGCCATGGCATCACACCTCACAGCAACCTCCAACCCCCAGGCTCAAGCAATTATCCTGCCTCCACCTCCCAAGAAGTTGAGATTCCAGGCACCTGCCACAATGCCTGGCTATGTTTTGCTTGCAGCCATCTTCGTTGTTTGGTGGGCCCAGGCTGGATTTGAACCTATCAGCTAAGGTTTATGTGGCTAGCACCTTAGCCGCTTGATTCAGGGATGCTGAGCCAAAGATAGAAAATTTTGTAAGCACAGTTTCAAAGAGAAAATGTATGAGCAGTGCTCATTAAGCACATGGAACATGGGACTACATAAGGGAGAAGATGTACTGTGGCCTCTAGAAGGGTATACAAGGAGTTAGGCCAAGTGGTTTTAGGAATGGTTCATTAGGATATTGCCACTTGATCTGATGGGTAGGGTTTCTTCACAGATGTCTGGTCCTTGGGCTCAGACTGATTGGGGTGAGAGAATATTGGCCCAGATTGAAGGAGCCCAACAGAAGAGGTGGAAGGTATACTCTGAATTTTTTACTGTGCATATGAAAAGCCTGATCTGAATAAAAAATTCACTGTGTGGGCAGGTTCCAGTGACTACAAGAATCTAAGATAGGAAAGGCTCAGATTTACATAAAATCCAAAGGCTTGACTAATACAGGCTTTAGTCAGCTCAATTTCCCTATGAGAGAATAATTTCTCTTCTAGATATCTAATCTAGGTGTAAAATTCAACGCTAGATCCGTTGTCAAAAGTGAAAATGAGGGGTAAGTCCACTACCAATGATTTTCTCCATTTTTGTATTGAGACAGAGTTTCATTTTGTTGCCCTCGGTAGAGTGCTCTGGTATGATAACTCACAGCAATCTTCAAGTGATGTTATCTAGTGAATCTATTCCCTCAGGTAGGACTCTGAGTGCCTGCATAAAATCTGGCCTGTTTTATTCTTCAGTGATGGGTATCTCACCAATACTCAGGCTGGTCTATAATTCTGAAGCTCACACAAGCCAGCTGACTGGGCCTCCCAAGGATTTTTAAAAGATTTTATCAACAGGATATGTTGCCTCTGTCAAAAGCCTTTTCTGTGTCTCTTAAGGTGACTTTGTGTTTTTTCCTATTGATTCTATTAATGTAGTGTGTTCTATTAGTTGATTTTCCCATTTTGAGCTAGACTGGCAATCCTGGTAATAAATACCTTTAGGCATATGTGTATAAAATATGTTCCCTGGGCTACCATTTTCAAGCTTAACCTTATTCCTGCTAAGTATTTGTAGTGGCTGTATGGGTATGTTGTTGGGTTCAAACTGTTACGGAAAGTGGGGTTCTCTTCTCCAAACTCAATTTCTGCTTTCTAAAGTTTTTTTTTTTTTTTTTTGTATCTATGGCCAAGGGAATCAACAACCCTTCTGTTCCTTTTCAAATCATGGATTTTTAAGCAAATGGAATAATTTGGTTTACAACTAGTGCTGCCAGGGATGCTGTAGACCAAGAACTTGAGCCCAAAGTTCAGAGAGTGATTTGACAGACCTGACAGGTACGTCACACAATTCTCAGTTCTACTTTTCATGATGTTTTACTTCTTTCTCTAGAATAGCCCTATTTGGGAAGATAGGTGTCACAGTGACATCTCATATGACATCTTTTAACAACTCATTAGAAAATGTTTCCAGTAGTATACTCCATAGCTGTAGTTATTTATGATAATCATGGGAAATATCATGCCATCTTCAAATTCCAAAATCTTGACCTCTAGGCCAGGTGTGTCCAAACTTTTGGCTTCTTTGCCACATGGGAAATAGAAGCGTTATATTGGGCCACATGTTAAATACACAATCACTAACAAAACCTGATGAGAAAAAAGAGATCCGTGCATAATTGTGTGATATCTGCCACCACAGATATGCAAAACAGTCCTGACGTAATGTCTATGTGTCACTGGAGTTTGAGGATTGGACACTTCTCAAAGACCCTGATAAGGATCATTTCTTAAGTAGAGGTGAATGACTTTTTCCATGCATGACTATAATATTTGGTTGCTCTGGGAGACCAAGGTGGGCTTCTCTCCTGGACTCAGGGGTTGGAGACAAGGTTGATAAGCAAGGTACCCTCAGCCCTGATCACACACCTGGTTTGTACAAAAATAGAAAATGTTGTCAAGTATTTTGGCCCCTGACCTTAGTTTCAGCTACTCCAGAGGCTAAGTCAGAAGGATCCCTTCAACCCAAGAGTTGCATGTCACTGTGTTCTAGGCTGATGCTATGACACTGTAGCCTGGGGAAAGAAAAGAAAGAAAGAAAGAAAGAAAGAAAGAAAGAAAGAAAGAAAGAAAGAAAGAAAGAAAGAAAGAAAGAAAGAAAGAAAGAAAGAAAGAAAGAAAGAAAGAAAGAAAGAAAGAAAGGAGGAGGGGAGGGAGGGAGAGAAGAAGATAAGGGAAAAGAAGAGAAGAAAAGGGAAGAGAAGAAAGGAGAAGAAGAGAGGAGGGGAGGGAAAAGAAGAGAAGCGAGGAGAAGAGAAGACAAGAAAGAAAATTTGCTAGGCACAATTACAAAGAGCCAAAGTACGAGGAGAGGTCAGTAGGCAGATGGAGTATGGGACTACATAAAGGAGGAGATTGATTGTGGCTCCCAGGTGGATCACAGTGAGTCACAACTAGCGGGTTTTGGATTGGTTCCTTAGGATATTGCCAGGTGATCTGATGGGTATGAGTTTTCCAGAGATGTCTGGTCCCTGGGCTTGGACTGATTGAGGCCTTAGAATATTGGTCCAGATTGAAGGATCCCAATAGAAAAAGATGTAGGGTGTACTCTGGATATTTTAGTGTGCATATAAAAAGCCAGTTTTGAGTCAAGAATTCACTTTGTGGGAAGTTTGCAGAGACTAGAAGAATATATGATATCAAAGTGTCAGAGATATGTAAAATCCAAAGGCTTGATTAATCGACATAGAAAAACAATTTCCCTTTGAGAGAATAATTTTTCTAGTTGACATCTTATCTACTGAAGAAATTCCATCTCTAGATCTGTGTGCTCAAAAGTAAATATGATTGGTAAGTTCCTTGCCAATGTTTTTCTCTCCATTTATGTATTGAGACAGAGTCTCATTTTGTTGCACTCAGGAGAGTGCCTTGGTATTGTCGCTCACAGCAAACTTCAAGTGTTGTGATCAAGCAAACCTATGACCTTAGGTGAGACTCCAGGTGCCTACATGACATCCAGCCATTTTTTTACTCTTCAGAGATGGGGATCTCACTAGTAGTCAGGCTGGTCTCCAATTCAGAAACTCAGACAATCCAACTGACTGGGCCTCCCAAATTGCCAGAATGATAGGCGTGTAGCACCACCTCTGGCTCACAGCTATAATCCTAGCCTTCTGGAAGGCTGAGTTGGGTGGAGTTCTTGAATGAGGTGGTGCTGGGAACGGACTGATCAAGAGTCAGACCCTGTCTCTACTAAAAAGTAAAAAATTATCTAGGGATTGTGACAGGCATCTGTAGTCCTAGCCACATGACAGTCTCAGGCTGGAGGATTGCCTGAATCCTAGAGTTTGAGGATGCTATGATCTAGGCTGAGACCATGAATGACTAGCTGGGCCACATATATAAATTGTATCTCAAAAATACCCATACACACACACACACGCAGACAAACCCACAAACTGACCAACAAATATTTTCATTATCTAAAAAGACCAGAAGTACCTTGATGTTTCAATCAAAGTAGACATACTTATGACCTGTGAAGCTATTAAAAAAGTGAGGTTGTCACGAGGCATAGTAAGTTTGTAACTTCTCTCAGATGAATGTTGTGGGGTAGGTATCATACAGGTCCTTGAAATGACATCCACAGTTGGTGCATGTGGCTCAGTGGGTAAGGAAATGCCCCCATATAACAAGCGTGGTGAGTTTGAACACTGCCCTAGAGAAATTGCTACAAGAAATAGCCAGAAATTGTAGTAGACACCTCTAGTTCTAGTTAGTCTGAAGTATAAGAATCACCTAAGCTGAGGAGTTGGAGGTTGCTGTGAACTATGATGCTGTAGCACACTACCCAAGGTGACAAAGTAAAACCCGGTCTTAATGAAAAAACAAACAAACAAACAAATAGCATACTACTTAAGTGTCTATGCAGTTTTGTCAGCTGTGATGCAGCTTGAGTCAAATTGATGTAAAAAGTCTCAACTGTTGTGTCAGCCTAAGTGCCAGGAATCTTAACCATCAATAGAATAAAGAAGGCACAAAATGGGGAACACTTCTCTCTCTGTGGATGGAGGGGTAAGAATTGTCCTGGTTCAAACACTTGAAGGACACCAGCTGAAGTGAGAAGAAAAGGCCACTTAGTGTCTGTGACCAGAAACCTGGATCCCAGGACATAACAGGATGAAGTCACTACTTGGTCACCATGGATGCCATCACAATGGGTTTTACCCTAGGTTACCATCTTTAAGGTTAATCTTATTCCTAAGCATGTGTAGTGGCTATCTGGGTTTTTCAATGAGTACAATCTGTCGCAAAATATTGGGGTTCTTTTCTCCACACTCAGTTCCTGTTTCCTAAATTTTTTGTGTATCTGTGGCCAAGGGATTCAACAACCCTTCCTTCCCTTTTCAAGTCATGGATTTCTAAGCAAAAGGAAAAGTGTGGTTTATACCTGGTGTTGCCCTGGGATGTTATAGACCAAGAACCCAAGCCCAAAGATCAGATACTGATTTCACAGTTCTTACAGGTATGTCACACAATTCCAAGTTCTCTTTTTCATGATATTTTTCTTCTTTCCTTGGAATAAGCTCATATGGGATGGTAAGTTTCTCACTGAAGGTCCTCTCTCGAAATCTGTTAAGGAAATGTGTCCAGTACTGAACTCCATAGCTGCAGTTATTTTTGATGATGATGGGAAATATCAGCCCACCTGGAAAGTCCTGATATTCCTGAATTCTGGGTCAGATGGGTCCAAATTATTGTCTTCTTGACCACATAGGAAGTAGAAGAGTTATGTTGGGTCACACGTTCAATGCACAGTCACTAATGTGACCTTATAAGCGAAAAATAGATGTGTGCATAATTGTGGTGATATCTGCCACCACGGATATAAAAAACATTCCTGACATAGTCCCAATGGGTCACAGAGGTCTGAGGATTGGACACTCGTCAATGCCCCTGATAAGGTCATTTCTTAAGTAGAGTTCAATGACTTTACCCACACATGACTACAGTATTTGGACACTCTGGGAGGTCATAGTGGACTGATCCCCTGAGCTCACATGTTGGAGACAAGTCTGAGCAACAGCAAGACCCCCTCAACCCCGATCACCGACTCTGTTTTTACTGAAAAGCAGAAGGTAGTCAAGCATTGTGGCCCTTGTCTTTAGTTCCAGCTACTGCAGAGGGTGGGGCCAGAGGATCACTTCAACTGAAGAGATTGATGTCACTGTGTTCTAGGCTGAGGCCATGACACTCTAGCCTGGGCAACAGTGTGAGAGTCTGTCTCAGGAAAATAATGAAAGAGGATTCTGGGAAGAAGGCTGACTGCTATTAACCATCATCAGACACTCCTGAGAAAAGGAAGAAAAACTGGATGGAATCAGATTGTATGAGGCCAAAGACAGGAAGCTGAGCCAAGAAAGAAGTTTGTCAAGCTGTAACTCCAAGGAAGAGCATTCATGAAAACAAATTACAGGTACAAAGCATATTGACTACAGGATGGGAGACCCCTCATCCAAGCAAGGGTCCTGCCACAGGCTGCCAACCAGCAGAAAACAAAATACCTCTCATTTTACCTCACTGGAGAGAGCTGCTAAACTCCAGGTCTCCTTATCCAGGGAGGTCCCACTTATTAACATAGACACCACCCCACCAGGCAAAAAATTGGACAGATATTTTTCTCCGGAAATCCAAACTCCCAGTTCACTCTTTCCCCCTTGCAAGGAGGTCTGAAATTCTGCCCCCTGCAGAGCATAGAGTGGTCTTGTCCTGAGAGACCTGGGCATCATGTGGACCAACAACAATCAGGATGGAATCTGTGACTAATGGGGAAAAAAGAGGCTGTGGGAAGAAAGGGACACTCGGTGGGAGGAGGAACAGTCCCCTGGTTATGGCTATGCCCGGCCTTGGTAGTGTTGACCCTCATTTTAGGCTGTATCTGATGAGACATGGTACAGAACTCCCAGCTCTGATAGCACCCACAGCAGGAGAATGGTTGCCCTGTGTGGACTGAGTTTGGCAGACAGGGCTGGTCCCTGCTAGGCACACGAGCAGAGGCTTGATAGGCATGGACTGCAAACTGAGAGCTAGGGTGTGGTCTCTGGATTCCAACAGAACCCTTGAGCAGTGGCTTACTGGGTGTGAACCAAGCCCTGATGGCTAGGGTGTGCTCCACTGCTTACAGTGGGGATGGTGAGTAGAGGCTTACCAGGTGAGGACTGAGACCTGCGGGTGGAGTGTGGCACCTTGAATCTAACAGAGCCTGCGAACAGAGGCTTACCAGGTAGTGGCCTGAGACTGGCAGGTGGGGCATGGTCCCCTGACTCCATCTGGTCTGGCAATCAGAGGCTAGCTGAGTGTGGACTGAGATCAGAGAACAGGCCCAGTTCCCTGTCTCCAACAGAGCCTGCAAACAGAGGCTTGCCTGGTAGTGGACTGAGACAGGCAAGGGGGGGCATGGTCCCCTGACTCCACTTGGCTTAGCAAGTACTACTCCAGACCCTACTCCAGAGGCTAGCTGTGTGTGGACTGAGACTGATGGATGGGGTCATTGCCCCTGGATCCAGCTGGGCCTGTAAACAAAGAAGCAGACAAAAATATTGACTGAGTCTCACAGGTGAGAGTGTGGATCCCTGGCTCCAATTGTACCTTGAATCTCTTTGCTTTGAATTTAATCCATCTCTGTTGGGCAGTGTTTGCACTGCCAGAGATAATTTGCTTGGAACCCAAATCTGGGCATGTCAACTAAGGGACATTCTGAGGTTGACCTTTGAAATTCTGTAGTGGAAAAGAATTAAAGGGTGGGAGGTGGACACCCCAGCTTTCTGTTTCTCTTCACAGTCAAAATTTGAATCTAATAGTGTGCTTTCTTAGGATAGGGTAGTGGCTGGCTGATACCAAAACAGAGCTAACCTGTACTATCTCACCAAGTAAGTCCTCAGAGTATCTTGCCAAAATTCTGAAAGGGGCCTTTGTAAGGTTGTAGGAGATAAGCCACAATTATGAAGCCTTGAGCTTTGGTAAGTGGCTATCTCTACTATCTGAGAATCCTAATTGAATCTCACCCTACTAAGAACAAAAAAGGAAAATAAACATGGTGTGGACCAACAGAAGAACTCTGGCAACATTAATAACCAGAGTAGATCAATCTCCACCCCAAATGACAAGGGAGATACAACTGAAGGTGCCATGCATAGACAAATGGCAGCAATGTCTGAAACTGAATGCAGAATATGGATTGCAAATAAGATAAATAGAATGGAAGAAAAGTTGAAAATTGAATTCCAAAGAGTAGTTCTAAAGTTCTCTCAAGAAAATAATGAATTCAAAGCACAAGTCACCAAAAGAAATGGACATAATGAGAAAAGAGATAGCAGAGCTCAAGGAAATGAAAAAGTTAGTTGAGGACCTTCAAGACACAGTAGAATCCCTCAGTAATAGAGTTGACAAGGCAGAAGAAAGGATCTCTGAAACTGAGGACAAAGTATTTCAATGTTCCCAAATACTCAGAGGGTCAGACAAATGGATAGCAAAAACTGATCATTCCCTGAGAGAGCTATGGGATCACTCCAAAAGATCAAACATTCATCTTACAAGATTTCCCAAAGGTGAAGAGGATGGTCCAAAGGGTACAGATGCTTTAATCAAAATATTTTTGGAGGAGAATTCCCTGAACATTGCTAGAGATGCAGAACTTCAGATAGCAGACAGAATCAGAACACCAGCAAGACTAAATACAAATAAAGCATTTCCTAGACATGTTGTAATTAATTTTGAAAAAGTTAAGATGATGAGAAAATTCTGCAAGCAGCCAGACATAAGAAAAGCATCACCTAAAAAGGAAGAAATATCAGAATAACTGCAGATCTCTCAGCATAGAAAAATAAGAAGTACTGATCAACACATTCTATAAAGCAAATATCACCCTGATACCAAAACTACAAAAGGATACAACAAAGAAAGAAAATTATACACCAATATCATTAATGAATATCAATGCAAAAATATTCAATAAGATCTTACAAAACAGAATTCAACGACATATCAAAAAAATTATACTAAACCCAAACAAGACATCCCCCAGGCACATCATAATTAACTTCACTAAAGTTAATATGAAAGAGAAAATTCTGAAAACAGTTAGATATAAGAAAATCGTAACCTACAGGGGGTAACGTATTATGATGACTACAGATCTCTCTGATGAATCCTTTCAGGCTAGAAGATGTTGGTCATTGACTTTTAATCTTGTATCCAGCTAAACTGAGTTTCATCTATGATGGAGAAATATACATTAATGACATTCACATGTTGAAGAAATTTGACATAACTAAACAAGCTCTCCAGGAAATTCTCAAACCTATCCTCCATAATGACCAGTTCAATCCTCCACCACAAAAGTAAACCCACTCAGAAACATTTGATCAAATTCCAACTTCCACAGTGGCAAAGGGATTAAAAATGTCTACTGGAGTTTTGAGCAATTTGATGCCCAAAATTGTACCAGGCTTATAAATAATTTCAATGAATGTGAATGGCTTAAATTGTTTTCTAAAGAGGCACAAATTGGCTGATTGGATACAGAAACTCAGACTGGACATCTGTTGTATTCAAGAATTGCATCTTACTTTAAAATATAAATATTTCAGGGTGAAGGGATGGTCATCTATATTCCAGGCAAATACAAAGCAGAAAAATGCAGGTGTTGCAGTTTTGTTTGCAGGTACAATAGGGTTTAAACCAACAAAAGTAAGCAAGGGTAAGGATGGCCATTTTATATCTGTCAAGGGTAATACTCAATATGACGAGATCTCAATTATCAATATCTATGAACCCAACCAGAATGCACCTCAATGTATAAGACATGCTCAAACAGGCATGAGCAACTTGATCTCTCCCAGTTCCATCATAGTTGGAGATTTTCACACTCCTTTGTCAGTGTTGGACAGACCCTCCAATAAGTAGCTTAGCAAAGAAATTTTAGATTTAAAATTAACTATTCAAGTTTTGGACTTATGAGAAATTTACAGAACATTTCATCCTAACAAAACAGAATACACATTTTTCTCATCAGTTCATGGAACATACTCCAAAATTAATCAAATATTAGGTCATAAGTCTAACCTCAGTAAATTTCAAACAATAGAAACTATTACATGCATCTTCACAGACGATCCTGAAATAAAAGTTGAACTCAGTAACAACAGGAATTTGCAGTCTCATACAAAAACATGAAAGCTAAATAATCTTATGCTGAATGATAGATGGGTCAGAGATGACATCAAAAAGAAAATCACGAGAGAGATGGAGCAAGATGGCAGAGGAGATGCATCCCTGAGTCAACTCTCCTGCTGGTTTCAGGTGAGAGTGGGCTTATTGGATCTCTTCCGCGTGGAGCCCTTGCATGGATAAGCAGCGCAGGGCAAGAAGCAAAGAGGTGAATTACTGGATTGGAAGTGCAGCCCAGAACTAACGTGTCAGCCAGAAAAAAACTCAGGGCAGCAGCTGAAACGGCACGATCTGCGACCAGTGGTGCCAGGTCCGTGGCTTGCGTCCTGAGAGACAGAAACCAATCCCTCCCCCATGAAAGCCTCCTGTAACCAATTCGTGGGGAGTTTGTGTGTCTCATGGAGAGTGTAGTGAGGTGTGGATTCCCAATTGGAATTTAGCAGCCAGAAATGGGAGATATTTGGACCCGGTTTGGGGTGTCAGGGATCCAGGCATTCAGATAGAAACTTGAGGGGAAGGGACTCTGCTTAGGAACCGATCCATCCTGTAATTTTGGAAGTCTGTGTGGAGCTGCACTGACGCGGAGACCTGCAGGGAGAATCAGTTCCCCTCCTACAAACATTGAAAAATCTTTTGAACATCCCACCGTGGCGGTCCCACCCCAGTGGAAATAAACTGAACACGGAATGCACAAAGGGCGCCCCAGCACTTTTCCCTCGGACCACAACAGTTTTCTGTTTGAGGGGAAAGTAGGAGTTCAGTGCAGGGAATCAGTTCCCTTCCTACAAACACTGAAAAATCTTTTGAGCACACCGCGGTGAGGACGGCAGCAGCCACTCCCCCGTTGGAAATAAACTGAAAGCAGAACAGACAATGGGCATTCAGCTCTTTTCTCTCGGACCACAATGGTTTTCTGTTTGTGGGGAAATTAGGAGTTGAGTGAAAGTCTGGTGAAGTGTGAACTTATGTCCCAAGTTTGGAGGACAGATAGGAGTGGGTGACCAGCCAGGAGCCAGATGTAATGTAAAATCCTCCAAATGGCATCTCCGTAACACCTTCCCCAGAAGCACAGAGAACTCAATCTGATCTGCAGCCAGCCATCTGGCATCTGAAGTTAATCCAAGATGCCCGACACTTTGCGGGGACTGTTTTAGGGAGAATCTGGGCATCCTGCCAGCAAAGATTCTCGTTTTATATATAATATATATACATATATATATATATATTTTTTTTCTTTCTATTTTTAGTATTAGTGCAGGGACCACTCACAGCGCCACCTGTTGTCTAGAAAGTATACTGCAGCATAATTATATATATATTTTTAAACTGGAACCCCACCACATTGAAAAAGGGAATTGTTTGTATATACTCAAAAAAAGTAATTTTCTTAGTGGTGGCCTCCTTTTCATTTTTTTAATTTTTAATTTTTAACTTTTAATTTTTATTTTATATATATAGATTTTCTCTCTTTGATTATTTGCTTTCCTGTTTGTTTGCTCTGTCATTTTATGACCAACATTTCTGTGGTTATCTTTTATTATTACTATTTTTTTTCTTTCTTTTTCATTCTTCCTTCTTTCATTTCTGATCTATTAGTTGACTGGTTTGTCTGTTGTTTTGTTTCCTTCTTTGTCTGTTTGTTTACTTATGGCTAAGTGTCTGGGCATTGGTGTGCTTGTATGTCGGGTAGCATTTTAGTCTGTTTATTTGTCTGCCTGGTTTCAATGTATTTTGTACTTTGCTAAATCCCTGGGTTGGCTATATTCCCTAACTAAAATTTTCACATTCAATAAGAATTTGGAGGAATAGCAGATGAGAGCTGACTGGAGAAAGTTTTCAACATAAACTTCAGTTCAGGGAGAGAGACAAATTCCAGAAGAACCCAACGAAGCTGAAAGTGGGGACCTGACCTGAGAGAAGAGACAGATAAAAATATGTCCTCCCCACCAAGGCAACCACAACTTCAAGAAAGCAAACTCCACGCTTAGAGTGAACCGAAGCGGAATATTCTATAGCTCCCATTGAGTGCCTGACACAGATAGGCTTCAACTACCTCTGCTGGCTGGCCACAAGGAGTGGTCACCGAGTGGAGAAGGCATTGAAATTACTGGGACTCTGTCAGGCACAAAACCCTGACGAACTCATTGACTTTACCTGGACTCCGGTAGGCACAAAACCCTGACTCACTCGCCTATTGGACAGGACTGGGTTACAGAGTCTGGGTCAACAGAAATTGGTAATGGGGTTAACTGAGACTGAGGTTACCAGAGTCCAGCAGCAAAGGGTGAGTAAGGAGGGGAAAGAGACATCAGCCTCCTTACTCCAAATCGTCTACTGAACAGGCCTTTCTGACTCCTCAGAGCATCAGAGCAAGCCACACTTATACCACCATGAGACTCTTATTGTTTAGTTGTTAGAGACCTTGTGATCTTTCCAATCAGGTAGTGGGTACTGACCGGGTCAATAGGTTTGGATCTCTTGATTTGGGCAAATCAACTGGTGGTCGAGGGAGAATCTCTGATGCTCTTGGGATTTTCTCAGGCCCAAATTGTCCTCAGGTGGAACATTCTTCAGTTGTCACTGAGTGCCTAAGATAGACAAGCCTCAGTTCCCTTTGCTGGTGGGGGTCAAAGAGCAGTAACTGATTGGAGCTGGCACTCGCTCCACTTTGATTTTGGCAGACACAGAGCCCTGCCACAATTGCTTATTGGGCAACTATGTCACAGCCTTCTGGGGTCTCCAGTGACTGGGTGTGACAAAGGTACAAGGTGAGATAGGAGGCATCAACCACCCTAGAATACTTTATTTGCTGGGCAGGTCCCTCTGACCCCACAAACACCGGAGCAGGTCATACCTGAGCTGCCAGACGATCCCTGCTACAGTTACCTCGAACTCCCCCACCTGAGAATTGTGTTCACTGGGAAACTTGTCTTATATCATTTGAACTGGATCAATCACCTGAGAACAATCTAAAGTGATACCCTGGGAATGTGGTTGAAGGAAGATGTGGTTTTTCTTTCGCAACCATCACGAGTAAGGAGAGGGGTGAATTAATCGCTCTTATTTCTCCACAGCAGAGATCTTAACCCAGAGTAATTGATTTTTTAAGGTAGAACAGATACCAGCTGAAACAAGATAGAGACAAGCAGGCTGATAGCCTCTGAGATCATAGCATTAAATGCATCCTTGGCAAAGTTCTAGGGGAAAAGATACAGACACCAGTTCCAGCCTTTGCCCAAAAAGGCCAGTAAAATATTACTTCCAGAGCCCTCAACCCAAATTTCTCCTATCAGCTCACCTAGCCAAGCAGAGTAAATCTAGCATGGGGCAGAACCAGAGGAAAAACTCTGGTAGTAGGAAAAACCAGAGTAGAGCAACGCCACCCCTCCCAAAGGATGTGGCAGAAGTACCTGAAGATCCAACCCATAAAGAGATGGCTGAGATGTCAGAAATTGAGTTCAGAATGTGGATAGTAAACAAGATTAATAGAATAGAAGAAAGGAAAGAGCTAGAACTTCAAGAAATGATTCAAAAAATGTCTCAAGAAATT
>CAUYQV010173397.1:0-29598 GCA_963574575.1 Galagoides demidoff | reverse complement strand
AGTGTAGTTGGGATCACAAGGTCCGGCTGTCTCGTTGTCCTGGTGTTGTTGTAGTAGAGACGGGGTCTCACACTGGCTCAATTGGCTCAGGGGGGTCTTAGCTGGTCTCGAACCTCTGAGCACAGGTGATCCGCCCGCCTCGGCCTCCCACAGCGTTGGGACAACAGGCGTGTGCCACCACGCCCGGCCCAGAAATATATTTCTTGATAAGATACTCATGATTTGATAGTTGAGTGGAAAGCAGATCATTGAAAGAGCCTGTGAAGTATGAGCCAATTTCATAAGAGATGTTTATTTTTGTATCTGTATGAAAGGAATAGGAATATAAACGAATATGTTTCAGGGTCTTAATGATGATTGTCCCTGGTGGGTAACACTCTGGGTTTCTTTTCTTTTTATAAAAGTGATACCTGCTTGTTACAGAAAGTAAAAAGCAATAAAAAAGAAAAGTTACTTTTTGAAATTTTTTTTAAAAGGCCAAAAATGATTCTATTCTAAATCCAGTAGGAGCAAAAGACTCTGTCCTGAAGAAGAGAGTTCTGAGAGCAGGTAGGACACCAGCACCTGCAGACCAGCTTGCTGGTTCTGTTCAGGCACCTCCCTGTAGCAGGGCACTGCCTGAGCAGGCCTGCTGGCTCCTTTTCACCTTCCACAGAAGCTGGCCACCACCCACACAGGCCCTGCCAGATGTAAGGAGGTAGCCACATATAAAAACAGTAAAGCCGCTGCAAGGTATATGAGGATCAAACGAATGTGGGTATGAGGCCGTGCTGGAAACCCAAGCCTCTCTCTGAAGGCCCCTAAGTAGGTCTGAAAAAACAAGAGTCAGCTGTGAAGGCGGAGAGACAAATGAGAGACGAGCCTAGGTGTCTTTTCTTCTTCTATAGTAATCCCCTCTTACCTGGCATTTTTCATCTTAAAACATTTGCATGTGTCTCCATCTCATTACAACAACTGCTGATTGTTGGTATTATTATCCCATTTTTCGCCTGTGGCTCAAGGAGTAGGGCGCCGGCCCTAAATGCCAGGGGTGGCAGGTTCAAACCAGCCCTGGCCAAAACCTGCAAAAAAAAAAGAAAAAGTTGGCCTCAGAGAACTTAAATGGCTGCCACTTATTGGCTGGGTAACTAGGGGGACAGAAAATACAGGCTCACCTCTTACTCAAGTCCAGTTTCATTTGTGAGGGTTTTGGAGACCTTAACCTAGGTCTATCATTTACAAGCTGCTTACCTTGAACAAGTCATGTAAACCTCTCTGGGCCTCAATTTTCTCATCTGTGGAATGGCAATAGTGATACCATCAATTCTGTTGTTAGGGTTCAGTGAGGTTTATGTAAATAAATTGCTGAACACACAGTTTATGGAACATAAATAAGCCTTCTGTGAGTAGTGGTCATTATTGAAGCAGATAGGGTTCCTAGGATAAAGTAGAATGCAATTTAGAGAGAAGAGCTCTTCTCCTTGTCTTTCCTGTTGTTTGAGAAGGAAGTATCAGAGGCTAGATCCAAGTCAGACTTTTAAAGAACCATGACGAAATGAGGAGTTGTGAGGCTTTTGTTCATACCAGAGCTTATGCTCGGGTCTGTACTAGGTACTGATCAAGAAGGTACCATTCATCATCCCAGAATTTGGGCCCAGCCAGAAAAAGATACAAAAGAACTTGGAGCATTTAGGATAGCCATCAGATTGAGGTGACGGGATAGAGAGATTGGCAGAAAACACTATAAATGAGAACACATTTATTAGCACGTATCTAAGTTAGAAAGGAGCTTAGTTTTTGTCTGGCTTGGACATTTCCTAAATGTTGTTTATGTTTTTATCTTCATTTCCCAGTTGAGGATACTGAATCCCAGAGTCAGACAGCAGAGCCAGGACTAGAACACTGGTTTTTTCATCAGGTTTTCCTCAGTTAACCCAGGATAAACCAAGAACATTTTACTTTATGTTATATTTATACCTCACTTGTTCTGTAGGTGACAGTTAAATCTGTAAGTTCCGATCTCTCTCAGCACAGTGACCCCTTCACTCTCAGCCCAGGCTGTTGGGGCAGATAAGTGTGAGACAAAAGGCACAAAGGTGGCAGCTATGCTCTGCCTAGTGGATGAATGCAGAACCAATCACATACTTAATGCAGCTAGGCAACCACTTCGTCAGATGCTGAAAGCTTAAGATTTCCCAGTTAGCTCCTTGTATAGTACCTGACTGGCTTAATTTTTGAAGAATGCTAAATCTATCTTTTTTGCATCTCAGTTAAATCTAGCCCTCTTCTCTTGGTGATATCTCTTAATTTCTCTATTCTCCTGAGTTGAATAATTCTTTTACAACAATAATTAATTAATTAATACACAAGAACTCCACAGACATGAGTGATGCCAAATCAAATTAAGTTGTATTATATGCTTAGGAAAAGAAGCCATTAAACGTGCAAAGGCAGAATGCCTGCCACCTCATTTATTGACTTCTTAAAAACCCTACCACTCTGGGGACAGAGGCTGAAAAGCTAAGCTGCCTGTCTGTACAGACTAACTACAGTATTGTCAGGCAGTGAAGCCCTTCTCTATCATACTCACTTTATCAGCAGGTATTAGGTCCTCAGTGTGACTTGGGCCTATGGCATGCCTCTGACAACTCTTCAATTTCACAGACACCCAGCAAGTCGAAAAGGATTCCCATCAGACAGTGTGCCTAATCACAGGGAGGATATGGTGTTCTTCTAGCTGGAACACCTTAGTCCTATTCTGTTACCCCAAACAGGGACAGTATTAAATTTCAGACACTCTCAGTCAGAATTTAGGAGATCCTAGTTCCTTGAATTTAACTTTTTTGCTTTATATCCCTTAAATGAATTGCAAAGAAAGTATGTGCTTCTTTGCCCATATTTAAGTTAACTTCCGAATCTATATATCAAGTTTAGATAGTTGCTAAGGATGTGATTGCTGACATATTGTGTAGTTTACATGAGTTTTTGTGAATGTTTTTGTCAGAACTTTGGCATTACGGATTTAGCTTATTGAATTTGCAGGCAAGATATTCTATATAATTTAACTGGCAAAGGCAGCGCTTCTGGTCAAACCATCCAGCCAAATCAGGCTTGCTTTCTGTCCGATGAAGTCTGATTTCATTTTTTTCAATTCAAATAAACATACTGAAACATACTTCATGACAGTTGTCTCACCTCTGAATTGTAATTCATAGATTAATGGCTGGATAGATGAAGCATACACAAAATTCTTATTACCTGGATGAAATATGGGATTTTTTCCTTTAATACTTCCTACATTTCTCCCATAGGACTCCTCTTAGAAGTGAGACATTTTGAAATTGTTGCAGGGGTAAGATTCAGGAAGGTAAGAAGTATGCATTTCTTTTTTGAAGTGGGAGTAAAGTGATTACCAAAGAGGGGGTAGCTGAAATGAGAACATGTAGACCAGTGGTTCTCAACCTTCCTAATGCCACCAGCCTTTAGTACAGTTCCTGTGGGTCATGACCCACAGGTTGAGAACCACTGCTGTAGACTATATAAACATCTTTCTTGAAAGGTCAGTTTTAGGAAAGAAGTTAAGGATTTGGACATTTATTTCCTTAAAACTACCTATGCCCAGTTATTACCTGGAAAGTTATTATGTCCCCAGGGTATATGTACCTAAGTTTTAAGACCACCAATTTTAAATATACCAGTACACTTAGACTAGATCAGTTAGTGAGTGACTGAGCTTAAGCCAGTTAACTAATTTTACTCAATACTTATCCTCACTAGAGTTTGGCAGGAAGTGACTTTTTTAGAGACCTGCCACATAAAAGAATCAGACTTTGTATTCAATACCTATATTTCATCATGTCTGGATGTGTCATTTAAAAAGCTCTCCAAGTGAATAGAGCAAGGTACAGTTGTTCTCCAGATATCTGAAGGGCATTTGGGGATAAGAACACACTCGTTCTGGAATGTAATGCTTTAGATGCCAGAACAAGGAACATTGCAGGAAAGTTAGGAGGAGGCAGGTTTTGATTCAGAATAAGGAGGAGGGTGGGTTGAGGAAGAAGGCCAACGTGTTTTGTGATTTATATTGCATAAAATACATAAAGCTTTCATAATAATCTTGCAAGATAGATAGTATTACTGTGAGGAAACTCAGATTCCAAGAAGTTCAGAAGCCCCCAAGTTCCCACACTTTATTAATGCCATAGCAGGGATATGAACCTACTTGAGAAGTGACTGAAAAGTCATTATACAGTGCTGCTTCTCTTGTAGGTAAGTACCTGCTAGGGAATGGACTGTCTGCCTAACACCTTTAGTTCATTTTTAAAAAATAGACATTAACCTCTAAGTCTCACCCAGTTATAAATCTGAGCATGACTGATAGATGTTTGGGGAGAGGGGAATAAATGGCTGAAGTGGAAGGCTGTATTACTTCCTTTGGAGAAAGTGCCAACTATTATGGACTGTTTAAGTAAAATCTCATGAATAGACTAGCTTATATACAAAGTGAAGAGGAGTATTCAGCAGAGCAGTGATGCCTCAGTGCTAACTATACTGTGGAGTTAACTCTCCAGGAGAGGACCTGCACCTGAGGTGAGCAAAGCTTTATGTTAAAGATTCAGTTCAGATCCTTTTTCTTCCTTATTGTGAAAAATGCATCATTAATTATAAAAATAAGATTCTTTCTTTAAAGATGCCATTCTGAAAAATAGAAAGTTCTCTTTTCCTCCCCACCCCCACCCCCACTTTCTGTCTTTCTCACCTACTAGGCTCTAAAGCCCATGAGGGCAACCACTGTATCCATCTTATCCATTATTATGCCTAGCATCATGGCAGACACATGGTAGACAGAAAATATTTAGCAAATGATAGGCCAAAATCTCAGTATCTCTATTTTAAACTGTGAGATAAGTTTTATCTTTTAGAACCAAGAACAGGTCTCTTTTAGGATAATGAAGAAAGGTGGTATTACCAGTCAGAACATTGTCCCTTTCCCCAAGCCACTCTCTAATTCTCATAATAAAGACCTAGCAATTGGAAAGGAATTTTTTAATTTGATTATTCTCAATGGTGGGGGGGAGGTTGTTGATTTTTGTTGAGAATATGATGAAAACGATGAAAATTCTCAAAGGAGAAGACAGATACAGTTTTGTATGCAATTTCAATAGGTTCATGAACCCTTTAAACTATGTATCTCAAGAATGTTAAAAAGTGAACAGCAGCTTAAGGAAAGTGCACAGTCACATGCCTGTCCTCTCATATAAAAGCAAAACTGACAAGCCAACAATGAGCACTTGCTTTGGATATAATGTCAAGGGGGATGATATGGTGCCAGTTCCAACTTTGCCTTGATTATGTTGGGAAATTTTCATAAAAGATGTTTTGTTCCCTTTGGGACAGATGCCACCAAATACTGCTCCTTAATGACAATCACTATCCAGCCCTTCTTAGCATGCACCCTTCATCCTATGATGAGACCACCAGCAGGAAAAGAGAGTAGAGATAGGACAGAGTTTGGGGTAGTGAAGGTACTGAGTTGGTTCTCTTGGGTCCTAGAGCAGTAAATTATCTCAATTTGCAAGACCTGTGTCTTGAAATGCTTTCCACTCTTAGTAGAAGTTCTAAAATTCTATTGCCTAGGATATTTTCCCTTAAAACCTTACCCTAATGAATGCAAAAGAGCATAGGTTTTACGTAGGCACAGATAATCCTTTGTGAGACGGAGAAATTTCTGGGTAATAGCTGGAAGATGATATTCCGCATGCCTTTTCCTTTTCCACTAGCTTACTACTTCACGCTTTATACAACCCAAACTAAACTTTGAGTTTTAAGAACACACATCTTACTATGTGACTGAATCTAGGATTTTACGTAACTCAGAGCTTCACTGTCTTCATCTGAAAAATGGGCATAATAGTAGTCCCTATGTAATAGAAGGAGTGGGTGAATAATGCTTAGTTCATTCAGGGCTCTGGCCCGCAGTAACACTTGATTAAGTTGGCAGCTCTTATTATTTCTAAGACCGTGACCTCTAGAAGTGGATGAGAAGAAGCTAGGCAGCTTTGCTACCTTTGTCCTTCTAAGAATACCACCTTTCTTTTATCAGCTCTCCTTGCCCTGATTTCTGTACTATCAGTGTTCTCTCCCAGTGTCAAGCCAGAGATGCTATACTTTGAGCAGCTGAGGTACTACTCATATCTCTGGGGCTCTTCAATTGATTTTCTGGCCACAGAAACATCACTGCATCTTGACAGCCCTGATCAGAGCAGTAGTAACTGGCCATACCTTTCATGTGTCCCTCTCTCTCTGCTTATTATTTTTATTCTAACCCCCTTGTAAAAACTATCTGTTGAGTACTATGTGTCTAGCACAGTACATAGATAATGAAATCATGAAATAGTCATAGTTATACACAAGTAATAGTATCACTACTTCTGTTTGCTCTAGTCAGGAATAGGGGAGAGAATTAAATAGCAAAACAAATAAATTATAGCATGTGATAAAGGCTATGAAAGAAATAAGGTAGAGAATAACTAAAGAGTCCTACTGAGGACTAAAGTACCTTCTCTGAAGAGGTGTCATTTAAAATACCCCTGTGGCATGAGTTGAAACCTTGGCTTTTATTCTTTTTTTTTTTTTTTTTTGAGAGTTCCATTAGGAGTGTAGATGATAGTTTCTCCTTGTTTTTCTTTCCTAACAATATATGGCTTAAAGCTTAGGAGAAATCAAACTCTGATTTTTATCAGCAGCTTATTTTGTCAATTAAGTTAAAGAAAAATATTATGACTCTCACCTCCTTTAAATAGCTATTCACTTACTGTATACCAGGCACTGTGCATTTGATATGTATTCTCTTATTTAATCTTCCAGTAACCCAAGAAAATAGGTTTTATTGTCATCATTCTCCATGTGGTAAGATAAAGAAATCAGAACTTAGAGAAATTAAGTAAGTTGTTCATGGCTACATTGCTCAATTATGGTAGTTGAGACTAGAATCCAGGTATGTCTGGCAATAAAGGCAGTGTCATCAGTAGACAGTGCTGCCTCTCTTCCTGTGATGTCTTAACTCACCTGGATCTCCTTTTCCTTTGTAGTGGTGCCAGTGAAGAAGAGGACACATGAAGGCTTGCCGTCCCCAGTGGAAACGCATCCCCTCCCCTGTGTGTATGTGACAGCGTGTATGTAACAGCTTCTGATTTCTATGAAAGCTGCTCAGCAACAATCGAACTTCCACCTGTCTGTCCCCAGATCCGCAGCAGGCACCTATCTCTGGAAGGGAGGACTGGTTTTATGCTGCTGACTGTGCTTTTCATTCTCTTATTGTGTTAGGTCAAAGAAAAGAGCCCCTTTGATCAACCAGGAGCAATTAAGAAAGGTCCTTCAGGCAGTTCCTCAAGGGCTGCTTTGAACTTGCCTAGGAAAGCCAGCCTCTGTGGTATTGTCTAACCAAACTATCACTTCCTTAGGAAGGATCTGGAATAATCTTGAGGGGAAGTCACAGTTTATTCCTTACCTGCTAACAAAATACCCACTTCATTCATATTGAAGCATGAAATAAATGAGGGCAAGATAGGGCCAAATTGACTTATGTAGAAAGTCTCTAAAAGTCCAATTCTACTTTTGTGTGAATATGTGGTACCATGTATTAAGACAGATGACTTGAAAACAGCATTGGAGAAATAGTTGAAAGTTAGGAAGATAAAGATATTTTTAGTGTATGAGGTTATCCAGTACTCAGATGCATAATTCAGTGCTGTTGAAATGAACAAATGATTGAATAGGTGGAAAGGAAATGACCTTAGGGAGAAAAAAAAAAAAGGAAGACCAAGGAAATCTGATTAAAAATTGAAATCAATATTTCTGAATTCAAATTGCCTGAGTTTCCGAAATAGTTACTAAAGTATCCGATAGAACCTGAATTATTTGGGTGAATTTTTCTGCAGGTTTTATGGGCTTGTCACAACATGAAGGGCTGAAATATATAATACCAAATGGGATTTTGCAATGTAGGCTTTGGCTGGTCCCACCTCCAATTTAGCCCAACGTGGCTTAAATGCATGTAGGGAGAATTCTTGCTACTTTGTGTATGTTTTGCTGAATTTAGCTGCTTCCCCCAGCAGATAGAGATAGCCTCCTGGAACCCTTTTTCCTATGTTACTCCTCACCCATAGATCTCTAGATCATCCCCACACCTGGCTCACTCTTCAGTAACAAGAGCAGAGACAGGCCTGAAGTTAGACTTACTTGCCTTTCTTTAGTCCTAAATCACAGTTTCTTACAATTGAGCTTTTTACTCTCAAGTAAGCAGTGATGTGTTCGGGGAATACAAAGCTGCAAGCTTATAAACTTGCATCTTCCTGAAGCATCAGTTTTACTTAATAAATGGTTTGGAGCCAGGGGATGATCTTATTTTTATATAAAGCAAACACAATTACATTATGGAATAGTATGTTCGTACACATAAACTGTTAAGATAAAATGGGGAAATTGAAGGGTGATTCTTTGTGCAAGTAGGCTTTGTTTCCTCTCCTCTGTTCTTACTGGTATTTGGTGTTCACTTCTAACAAACATAATTGGAACTGTATCCAGGCAGCTCTGGGGTTGCTTCTGACCTAGGGCCTAGAGTTCTAGTGAGTCTGAGGCAGAATCAAAGGAGCCTATGTTGGGGGAAATCTCTTTCTTCCTGTCTTTCTGACTGCCTGTGACCTTTTTACCTGTGTACCTGTTACAGAGCTTTAGGGCTAACTAATTTGTGTGCATGCAGGATGTTTTGAGGCAGAAAAAATACTTGCTTACTGTAGGAATCCTATTTATATTATTTTTCAATCCTGTGCATGCTGTGAAATAATTTATTTCTTTGAGGCCAGGAAGTGACCAGGCATATATACTTCTAGGTTAAGATTACCCTGGCTCACTAAAATACATCAGAATATTGGGGTTAAGAGGAATTTGAGATGTTTGTTTTTCTGGTAGCCAAAAAATGGCTAAGACAATTTTGGTGCTTTATCCATTTGTCTACAAAGACTGAAGAATTTGGCATACAGCTAATTAGAAACTCCAGTCACATCTGAGAAAGCGACCCTAAAAGGAAGACCAGTGGCCACTCCTGAAAGAGTTTAAATATCAAAAGATTTAAAAGACTTTAGAATTTGGAAACTTGGGTGTCTTTCCCCATCATCATGGTTTGATCTCTAACTAGTTACCTCATATTTGCAATGGACCCATCATTGACTCTTCATACCTGATCATATATTATTACTTTAAATCAGTATTTGGGAAATCTAAGCATTTATACAGTAGATATAAATGGAAATATAAAAACATGTGCCAACTTGTCTCGATAAATTATCATATCTCTATAATCCTCAAGGAAAGCATTTTTGGTTTTACTTAGAAAGAGTTTCAGAATTGCTTTATAGGCTCCTGCTGTCTTCAGTACCTGATAAAACTTTAACTAGGGAAGCATTAAACACAGTGCAGTAGCTTCTGCCCAGGCTCCTACGTTCCTGCCGGCAGCATTTATCAGTGTAAGAGCTAGGATGCTTCCTGCAGCGGCACCAGCCTCCCCCAGAGCTGAAGCATACTGCTGGGCCTTCAGCCCCAGCACGATGAGCCTCCCCTCCTGCCAGCTCAGTAAAAGTTAGAGTGCTCAGCATTGAGTCCGTACTGGCTGCAGGCTGCAGGGTTTACAGAAATCCCTAAAAAGTCACGAAGGGAGGCAGGTAATGAATGTCTCCAGAACTAGTCGGGCACTCAATAGAAGTTCTTGGCTCCCTGTCAAATGTTGGGTTTCTGGCTAGTGAGAGGAATTTGTCCTTTGATTTGATATTATTAAATCCAAGGCAGTCCCAAGAAGTGCTTACAGTCTTAGCTCTGACAGCCCAAGAAAGGAATTAACATACTGAGGACCAACTATGAGGCAGGCCCTGCACTACATTCCTATTTCTTAGATTATAATGTAGGCCAGGTGTGGTGGCTCATGCCTGTAATCCCAGCACTCTAGGAGGCTGAGGTGAGTGGATTGCTTGAGCTCACAGGTTTGAGACCAACCTGAGCAAGAGCGAGACCTCATCTCTAAAAATAGCCAGGTGTTGTGGCAGGTACCTTTAGTCCCAGCTACTCGGGAGGCTGAGGCAAGAGAATTGCTTAAACCCAAGAGTTTGAGGTTGCTGTGAGCTGTGACACCACAGCACACTACAAGGGTGACAAAGTGAGACTCTGTCTCAAAAAAAAAAAATAAATAAACTCAAGTTAATTCTTAAAAAAAAAAAATGATTATGCCTTGAGCTAGCTACACAGATAGGAAATATTGGAGACAGATTTTGAACCTAGCTCTACTTAAATCTATAGATAGACTCTTTGTCCCATGCCATGATATACCTAAAAATGCAGAGGGATAAAGAGGCTTTAGGTTCTCCCATTAAAGTCTTCATTCCACTTTATGAATTGTTTTTCTAATGACATTCCGTGGCTATAGTTTGGGCTCAGAAATTACATCAAGGTAGCCTTACTCCTCTCCTTTAGTGGATACTACTTTAACAACTGGGACCCACCCCCCACACACACAAGTTGGAAGAACCTTTTATTTTTGGTGCCATCTTCTATAAATGTGGTGGGGTTTAGCCTTAAGAGGATAGGACTTTGCAGAAATAGTAAAAGTGAAGGGTGATTTGCTCTCTACTCTATTTGAAAATGTCTACAGCTTCATTGCTTCAGAAAAGAAAATCTTCATATTCTAGTAAACCTGGTCACCAGTTCTGTGCTCTGAGGCTGCAGTGATTCACATCTGAACTCTCCTGCTAATTCCTAGTGTGTGTGTATACCTGTATATGAATGATGAATGTGACATGTATGTGTACATCTCTATTTTATTACAAAATATTTAAGACCTGAGAGCAACTCTGTAGCAGACACTGTCAGCTTGTAAAGCACTGAGCCATGGTGACAGCCCTGAAGGGAATTATACTCTATCCATCCTCCAAGATGTCTAATGACATGGGAGATTTGGATGCTGAGCCATTTTGGTGACCTGAGAGTCTGACTACTCCATTCAGGCCTGAGGGCACCACTGCAGAATTCACAACCTTGAGGTAGTGGCAGAGCCTTGGAAGTCCCATCTTCCCACCTAGAAAATACCCTCCTGCTGATCCCTACTATTCCACACTCAGATAATAGCTATTCAGTACTTGCTTTTCCATAAGAAAATTAGTTGCATGTTTACTGTGTGGTGATCACATCCAGATTTTTATATTAAAAAAAAAAAATCTCATCAAGGGTTGAGTTCAGCCCAGGCCTACAGAGAAAAAGGAAGCCCATAGGGAGACTTCAGATCTCATTATTATTGCCTTTACCCAACAGTGTTTCTGAAGCCCCAATTCTAACCCATTTCAAAAGCTGTGAGACTGAGGCAGTTCCTGCCGCCAGAGTAAGACAGTATCATTTGGAACACAGAACACACCCAAAGCAGCAGAACCAGGGCCAGAGTAGAATGAATATAAATGAAAACACTTTGGGTACACTGGTGCAAAAAAAAAAAAATAAAAGCCACAGAGCCCATACAGGCTTGATATGACCTCGAGAGAACAGCAGATTTTTACTTGATGAGAGTTAAACCTGCCCAGTCTTTCTCCAGTGACAGGCCACACTGCATGAGTGGGGAGGACCAGTGAATTCTTTGTGCTCTGCCTGGTTTCTTGTGCAGTCACATTCTCTCCTTAGTCATCTTCCCCTTCCACCCTTTACATTAAACAAGGGAACACTCAATCTTTCAGGGGAATTACATGTTTGAGTTAATGTTTCAGTATATCATTTTCATACTGTAAATTATTTTGTAAGAGAGATTTACTACTATCCCAGAATGTTTGGACTTGGCACCCCTGTGCATTTGGAAATCAATAAACTATTACTGGAAATACCATTTGTCTCTCAGAGTTGTGCACAAAGGACCCTGCTAGGTGTAAATATTCATGACAATCTGCATACTTAACTGTGGTAATGTTGGAGATGGTGGTGTTTTGGTTATTAGATGTGTGAGGATAATTTACTCCTGACTTCTCTAGAATACCTTAGGAGAGCTCTTGAAGTGGCAAAAGACAGGTTTAGGATCATTATTTAGAGATATGTTTTCTCCTCAAAGTAAAATGATCCATGCTTAAGTTAAATTTTATGAACAAAGTAAATTATAACTAAGGAATACTTGGTCCTAAATGATGTTTTCAAATAAAATTAAAGATTTAGAATTTCAGGTAAGTAGAAGTTCAAATTTTAATTTTTATCATATTTCCTAGGAAAAGTCTTTGTATAGAAGGTTACATTAGGCCAGAAAAATCATCTTTTTGGTACCTAAGAAGTATGTATTTGCATGTCATTGTTGAGGAGATAGAGGTAAGCTGGAAGTGAAGCAATTCCAATCTAGTTTATAGTATTAGGACCACAGGTTGCATTGAAACCAGCTGTCATCTACTCAGAGGCCTTTAGGAGCCAAATGTAAAGACCCAACATGATAGATGTGTAAATTAGAAAATGTCAAACTCCTCCCTTAGGTGTTAAAATTCAATGTTTAAAAATTCCAAAACCCACTAGTGGATATGTCTGGAGGGGCTGTAGTTTGTGAACCCTGCTCTAAATTTCCTTTTAACAAATTATTCTCCATTTGACACTCTTACTTGGCTGGAGACTGAGAACTTTGGGGAAATTACCCAATATAGGGAGCCACTCAAGGTCACCCAAAAATCTGGGCTGGTAAAGCCCAGGACAGCAGACTCTGTGTCTCCTGTAGCAATCATTAGGCCCTCCTCCCTCTTCCCACTTGCTGAGGACACTACTTCTGCCTGGTGGGATGGTATTGCCAACCACTGTAACACTTGGAAATCTTCAGCTTTTTAACAAACCACAATGTGTTTGGAGGTTTTCTTCCCTCCTTCCTGGTGCCAGTATCTCAATACCACATCCCATCGCCCCAGCCCTCCTCATTATCTTGCCCTCTGAAAGCTACAGCTGTTTATTTTGTTCTATTGATCTTTGGTCCAACTTACACATAGCCCCATTTTCTGTATGCCAATAAAAGGGTGAAATTGTAGCTCGTCTAGGATATCTCCTGCCCCTAAGACACCAGAGTTAGAGACAGCCAGGGAGGGTCAGGCTGCCAGTCATAATAAAAGAAAAATATAGAAACAGGAACAAAAAAAAAAAAAAAAGACTGCTGAAAGTTAATAACTGGCTGCACTGAGCGTCTATGCTTTTTAAATACTGCAACATCCAGGTTTAAATCCTTCACTTTTGTTAAGAAGAGCTGCCATTTAGTGAGCTCTTTGTCTGGGCCCGGCCTTCTCGTCGTCACTTTTTACCTTATTTTCTTCTCACAGCACCAATACTGTCATCTCCCATTTTGTTCCTCAGGAATCAGATTTAGAGAACTAAGTACTATGACCAAGGTTACACCCTAACAAGTGGGAAGGCAGGACTTAATCCCAGATGTAGCAGACCTCACAGCCCCTGCTCTCCCTCTCTGTTCCTGGCGGCGCTGCCTTGTGAATAGCATCCCTGTCTCCTCTGAACCCCTGCCCCACACACATGTGCTGTATGGCTTTGGGGCAAAGGAATTCACCCTATGCAGAATGAGTCTTTCTGTGTTTAGCCTGGAAAATGCAGTGTACAGTGAAGGAAGGGGGATTAAGGCTAGCAGTGACATCTTCTAGCCTGAAACTGTACTTTTGGGAGGAGAGGGCTATTAAACTTGCTTTAACTTCTTTATTCTAAGGCCATAAATAATGAAATCAACAAGAGAGCAAAGCCCTATCTTCTTTTGCTGTGCTCTTAGAATCCCAAAAGTCAGCCAACTCTGACACCAAGTCTATAATTTAATTAAACATCTTGTGAAGGCAGTAGCTTGACATTATACCAGCTTCATATTCTTGGAAAGAGAAGACTTAAGAGTTGATCTATTTTAAAGTTCATTTACTGAGCTTAGCTGTCATGACCACAGCATATACCATTTGCCTTATAAGAAAGCCCTCAACCTTCATACCATTTTAGGATTCAGTAGCAAGTCATTCACCGAGGGCTCAGCCATCTGATGGCTTCACCTGCCCATACTCCCTAAACACAAAAGTCAAACTAGTGGTTTGATAATGAGTAATACAGAACAGGAAAAATTGGGAACCTCTGCTCAGCCCATTCAAAAATGATAACTAAAAAGGGAGTAAACAAGGTTTCTGATCAATTGAAATAAACACTGTAGGGGCGGCGCCTGTGGCTCAACGGAGTAGGGCACTGGCCCCATATGCTGGAGGTGGTGGGTTCAAACCCAGCCCCAGCCAAAACCTCAAAAAAAAAAAAAAAGAAAGAAAGAAATAGTGTTAAATATAAAGCAAAGGCATAATAGAAAAGCCATACATCTAGACCCTTCAGGCACCCACTCAGCACATACTTATCCTTAATTCATATTTCTAAATGTTTGAATTGTTTCCAAGCCGATAGCAAATCAGCTACTAGTTTCCAAGCTACTAGCAATGAAAATAATTCTATGCTTGGGGGTCAGCACAACATGGGGAACTGTATTAAAGGGTCACAGCATCAGGAAGGTTGCGAACTACTGGTTTAGAGAGTTTTTTCCACAGCTTTGTAAGTGACTTTCATGCTACAGTGCTTTGCATATAATGGCATGGACAATGGAACTGCCAAGTTTCCAATGTGATGAATAAAAGTAATAACCAGAATACAGGTCAAATTCTGCTACAACAAATAGTGCTACTATAAAAATCACTTAAGCATCCCTGTTATCTCTAAGCCCCTGTCAATTGCCCATTTATTTTAGGCAATAGTCATTCCAACAAAATTGGAGTACAATAAAAAGAAACGGGACCTTTTTACCACAAGTTGGGTGTAACACAATTTAACCTATAATAACAAATTCTCACTTATGTTTCTCCAGCTTTTTGCTGCAAAAAGAATAAACCTTATGGAGACGTAATACCAACCTGGAAAGCTGGTGGTTAGTTGTTGCTAGGAGAAAAAAGAACTCAGAAGGAAAGGACACTCAGACTTGTGTGGCAATTCCTCCCTGGGGAATTTGGTCTCCAGGGCCACTTTTGATCTCAGTCCAACTTGGTGCCATCAACCAAAGAGTTGCTTGCTTCTAATAGTGATGTAATGTATATATTAAGCTCTGGAATGAAGACATGATTCATTTCCCACGGATCATTGAGCACTTTGTGGTAACCTGGCTCTGAGCTGATGACCCCAAGATGAAAAATCCAGAGGCATGTGACTGGAACTATCTTTCCTCCCATGATGCACTGCTCGCAACACTGCATGATTGTAAAAGCACATGCCACATCGACTATATATAGAAATGGTCTGAATTAACCAGCTGCATTCCATGTGGTATGCACGCAAGGATTTTTCCATGCCTGTCCCTCTTGTGCTGGTGGTAATAATGAGTTTTGTCTTTTGCTATAACATTATCCATCTCTCTTTCTTTTACTTAGATGCTTTTCATGACTTCATGGCAACCAACATTTTGTTGGTACTCTTAACAGCAGAAGGGATTAAATCACAATTCACTTCTGAACAGCACAATCAGCAAAAGGGAAAGGAGAGGGGAAGAAGAGGGAAATTGTTCACCTTTTCCCGATAATAATGCCTGGCTCAGACCCCAGATTCACGTCATACTCCAAAGAAGTTCATAAATTCTGGGCACTGCTCAGCTTGAGGAGGCAGGGGGTGTCCCTTCATACCTCCGGGGGGTACTGGGTATGTTCACCTCTGCTTGCTTGCTTCCCTCAGCCAGAGTTATAGTTGAACATTTATGCGTCCCAAACCAGGAGATCAGTTGAGGTGAGGTTGACTGCCTTGCCTCCCTCTTGAAAACATTGAGTCCAAGTATGATTCTCTGGCTCCTGGGTGGCCATTTGCTGCCTCACCATTTTTATTAGGACAGCTGAAGATAAGAGGTGTTAATTGGAAGTAACTTTCTTTGTTTGATTTCTCTCCACACATTGTGAGAACTTTTGGGCCCAGCTGGATGGCTGTATCCTTTTGTCAAACTCAGCCTATTCTAAGTGGGAAGAACCATGAGAGAGGAACAAGATTGCCCTTTGACTTGGTGGTATACTAGTGGTAGGGAGTGTCAATGGGGTAGTTTTATGTGGGGATGATGATAAAGAAACCACTGATCAGCTTGGCACCTGTGGCTCAAGTGGCTAAGGCACCAGCCACATAACACCTAAGGTGATGGGTTCAAATCCAGCCCCAGCCCACCAAAAACAACAATGACGGCTGCAACCAAAAAACAGCTGGGCGTTGTGGCGGGCGCCTGTGGTCCCCGCTACTTGGGAGGCTGAGGCAGGAGACTGACCTGAGCCCAGGAGTTGGAGGTTGCTGTGAGCTGTGATGCCACAGCACTCTACCCAGGAGGGGGATAGCTTGAGGCTCTGTCTCAAAAAAAAAAAAAAAAAAAGAAACCACTGATAACAATAAAAATGTGTTTTTTCTCAACTTCAAAACCGATTTTCCATTTGCTAGCAGGTGGGTTCTGATTTGTTTTCCCCAAATTCATATTTCCCTAGAAGATACTAGCCTGTCTGATCAAACACAGACATTCCTTCTGAGATCATACTTAGCCCACTGTGGCCAAACTATACTTCCCTGTTATTTACTGAAAACAAGATTTCCTCCTAAGCCCTCTCCTTTACCTCTGGCATGAAGACAAGACATATGGAGGAAGAATTAGGTCACCTGGAGGTCGACCATTGTATATGGTTAAGTGGTGTAAAGAAGCCGAGATTTCAGAAAGTGTCTGTCTTTTGCCATTTCTGGGATGGTGAGAAGATCCATCTGGAGTGTTTATGCTTTTCTTGATAGCCAAGACATAGGGCTTTCTTTATGTTGTGCTACTGAGGTCAGTCACTCCCCTTGGAAAAGACAATTTCACAATGACTTACTTCCTAATAATCACTGGAACGGTCCCATGAGGACATGCACAACGGCTGCTTATCTTCAGGCCTGGAAAGTTGTCAGGTGGCAGACTCGCAGAGCAAATAAGAGACCTGGCCTCATTCACAAGGCAGCCAGGAAGGATCCAAAGTCCAGGCTCCCCTGCCTTTTATCCCTCCACCTCTTTCCTCCACTCCTCCGCCGCCTCTTCTTCCGGCCTCTCCATCTGGAAACCATGAGACTCATGGATTCCAGGCACAAATTCTCAGATTTCAGATGTTTGGGAAATTTCTCAGCTTGGGTCATTCTTCAAGAGTAAAAGAATTTAATTTGGGAGAAAGAACAGCTGAGACCCTTCCCCAGAAGGGAAAATAAATAAGGTGTACCGTGTATCCATTCTCTTGCCAACTCAGCTCCAAAACCACACATACAATGTCTAACTTCAGAGAAAGCCTTTAGATATCCTGGGAGGGAACAAAATGGAAAAACAAAATCTCCCCTTATAAAAATATACTTTTCTCCCTTATATGGATGGTATAAATACAACTGGCATCAGATAAGACAATGTAATTGATTTTGTGTGTATTATTGCGGAGGGGGGGGGTCTCTCAAGGGTAGACCTAAGAGTAACGTTTACACTTGATTGTTGGGTGAAACTGTTAACATTATGAACCACTTAACCCCAGCATTGTATCTCTAGTATCTGCAGGAAAAAAAGCATGTAGTGTCTTAAAAGCAGATAGTCTACAGAGCATAGCACAGCGCCTGACATGCAGTACACACTTAGAAATGGTCACTTAATGATTGCTGTTCACTGTGGTGACAGCCACTCCCCAGAATGGAGTCCTGTTAGGGATATGGGTGGGGCTGCACTTAGGTTGCCTGCTGAGCTGCTCTGCTCACCTCCAGATCCTCCCTGCGGTTGTCTCATAGCCCTCTCTACCACGTCACCTTGTCACACTTCTTCATATCAATATAAATACCTGAAATTACTGTTTGTATTTATTTGTTTGTATAGTTAACATCTGTATCTCTTTGGAGGTTGTATTGTTTGTTCGCTGCTATGTTGCCAAGGTTGACAAAATTGCCAGACACAGAATAGATGTTTAAAAATACTTGTGGACTTACTGACATCTTGATGACATGCATAACCAGAATTACTCCAGATATTATATTGATGCAGGAAACTGGAAGACATCTTTTGCTACATCTACGCAGAATGAGTGTCCAAAGCAAGTAGTAACACCAGCACACACGCTCTCTTCCCAGGAGAAAAGAGAAGGGAATGGGGAACCTCATTCCCTTTCCTGCTCCACCACTAACAAGCTGTCCAGCATTTGGCATGTCCTTTCCTTACTCCTAAAGTGAGGGGCCACTGTAATTGGGGAACAGTCAACTAAATGAGAGGATCTCTGTGTCCAGCTTTAACATTGTAAGATCTTAGCAAAGTAAACAGCAGGAACAGGGAGATGCTTCCTCTAAGAGTTCCAAGTCGTTTTCCTCTCCATGTGTGAGCGTGTGTGTGTGTCTGTGGACGAGTGTGTGCCTTATGCACAGGCAGGTGAGTGCGTGCATGTATGAGTGTGTGCTGGTGCTATGCCAGGAGAGCCACATTCAGACTTTGTGGAGAGTGACATTTCTCCAAATATACACAAGCCATGAAAAACTGTACTGTGGTCCAGTAAATGGGGAAGTAAAACAGTGGCTAAACAAAGCTAAACAGTTAAACATGAATTCCTGTGGGACTTCTTGGGGCTTTTAGTAAGTTTGTGTGCTTTGCAGAGAGTCATTGTAACAATTTTCTGGATTTCTGATACTCTGCGTAATACTTTTTTTTTTTTTTTTTTTTTTTTTGCAGTTTTTGGCCGGGGCTGGGTTTGAACCCGCCACCTCTGGTATATGGGGCTGGCGCCCTACTCCTTTGAGCCATAGGCGCTGCCACCAGTTAGCGATGAGTCCAACTCATCTCATTAAACTGGTGAGAAAACAGGCCCGAATAAAGGATTTGCTTACGGTCGGATGGCTGTTGGGAGACCTGAGTTCTTACCCAGATTTGGCCACTGTTTCCCAGAAGAGAAAGTCTGTTTGGTGACTCAGCCCACATTAGAGCATTCTAAGAGATATCCAAGTGTTCTCCTTAGATTCTGAAAGGAAGCTTGTGAGAGGCTACGGTTCTTAGTCTCGGGCCTGCACAGCATCATTGTTCAGCACAGGTGCACGCTTCCTTCTCAGCTGGCGCCGTTTGTCACATGAAATGCAGCTCCGACAAGCTGCCAGCTACAGTCTCCCTGTCTCTCTTTCATTCTCTGTGGTTTTCTCTCTTTAGTTTTCTCTCTGGTTCTCTCCCTCTTACCCTTCCTCCTGGTTTTCTTTTCCAGGCTACAACATTAAGGGCTACTTAGTGTAGCAAGGAAAGGAAGTAGAAGCCTCACTGATCTGCCTTTTTTTCTTTTCTTTTTTTTTTTTTTTGACAGAATCTTTCCCTGTCATCCCATCATCATAGCTGACTGCAACTTCAAACTCTTGGGCTCTAGCGATCCTGCCTCAGTCTCCCTAGTAGCTGAGACTACAGGCACCACAATGCCTGGCTAATTTTTTTTTTCTGTTTTTTGGAGAGATGGGGTCTGGCTCTTGTTCTGACTGGTCTTGAACTCCTAAGCTCACATGATCCTCCTGCCTTGGCCTCCTAAAGTGCTAGGATTACAGGCATGAGCCACAGTGCCTGGCCTGGCCTGGCCTGCTTAAAGCCTGTACCACACCAGTACACCAAGCAGCAGGGTGTTCAGGTGCACTGGCAGGTCTCTAAGTCAGATTAATTAATGGTGAGTGGGGAACTGAGGTGTAAGGAGGTCACCAAAGATGAGAGAGTCTGTGTCTGGGCTGTAATGGAATTGACCATGAACCATTCTCAAATGTTTTCCTGGTACATTGGCCTCGAGGCCTCAGATGCCCTCGTGGGGGCATCAGTGTGGCAGGCAGCAGCATTTGGATGGGAGGTGCCAGTGAGAGTGTCTGTGTGCTGGCAACACCAGAGGGAAATATGGGTGCATTGTAATGAGTTGGCACCTCTCCAAACTGCTATTCTTTAAATATTAGATCAGCATTTACTTAGAGGAGAAGATGGAGGCAGGTGTGGGAGAGGGTGTTGGAGGCTGTGCCCCCACCTGCATACCACACTTATAGAAACAAAATCCCTGACCCTCTTTTTTAGAAGACCATTTAGCAACCATCTGTTGTTATTCCAGCTTACCCTTTTTGGGGTCTCACCCCACCCACTTCCAAATGGCCTTCAAACTATTTCTTCCAACCTTACCCAATTATTTCCCTGAAAGGAGTCCTTGGCAGTACAATTTTCTCCACCTCATTACAATTCTAGTGAAGTTTTTGCACCACCACTCCCCCTGCCCCCAATATATTGGTCACATGTCATATGTCATAAGCACATATGTGTTATCAGGCAGGTGGTTTAGTGAGGGTGCCGTTCCTCATCTAGAAAGTATGCACAACACCCAGATCACAGCACTCCCCATGTGCTGACAGACTATCTCGTACAGAGTTCATGTCCTTCCAAGTAAGAAGAGACACAAGGGTGGTATTTTCTTAGGAGATTAGTAGACCCACTGGAATGTAACAAGAGCAGTTAGCAACAGTAAGAAATAAATATCCACACTTGCTGGGACAGCTGTTTTTCCTCTGTCTCCTCGCCCCTTTCCTGAGCTTTCTCCTACCCTTTCTCTCTGGGGCACAAAGGAGGATCGTCCACAGGAGCTCATGGACAAGCTGCTCCTGTGATCCCTGTTCCCATCATGATGTTTCACGCCTATCAAGCAACTTTGCTTTTAGGAATGCCCAATATCAAGTATGGTCTCCAACTGGATCAATCCACCGTCTCATTTCATAATGAGCTTAGTCTGACATGACAGACTACCAGGATAACCAGTTAATGTAACTGGATGGGGGCAGGTTGCCAGTTGTTGGGCACAGGTTAAATGAAACTACCATGTTGATTGAATTATACATTTTTAAAAGAGGTTGCATAGGCACAGCTGGAGTGAAATCCTTTTGTGGCCTTGAATTTAGGTCTTTAAAGCAACACCAAACTCACTGATTGGTTAATGAAGACTCAAGATGGTAGCATACCCCCGAATAAGCTTAGATAGACTTCCTCTCTCTAGCAAAGTGACCAACATCACCAGGCCCAGTGGCTGGCTGCCTTTTACTTAAGCGCTTTCTTCCTAAAATAGAGGTGAGTTCTCTTTGAAATATGGGATAATGGACCCTGGATCAGCCTACTTGGGCCTGGCATTTACCAAGTGACTTTAAACAAGTAACTTATGTGCCCTGAGCCTCCATTTCCTCATCTCTAAAATGGAGATGATAGTAGAACTTACTACACTGAGTATATATGAGAGGATCAAATAAGCTAATGCATGAAAAGTGCTAATACAGTGCCTGGAACTTATCAAAAGATAAAATGGTTGTCAATATCGGCATTATTACAAACTGGTGAAGTAGCAAAAGATTATTGGAAGGAAAATTTGGTGGTTTCCAAACCCGTTTCTCTTAATGAAATACAAAGCTTTGCTTTCAATGGCAAAAATGTGGTAATGACCTAATTATCGATTAATGGGACTAAGCATCTTAGAATCTGTCCATCTCGAACAATGTTTTTCATCCTTTTTAATCTCACAGCACACTTGAACCTGTAGTTACACTTCCCACGGCACACTCAAATTATGTTGACCCAAAAAAAGAGTAAAAAAAAAAGAATATACTTAACTGTGCTCTGAACTTCTTTTGAAAATAATTTAATTAATGATCTTTAAAACTTTTCATGACACACCAGTTGAAAATCACTGATGTAGAGGAACACTCCACAGACAAGGGAGGGCGGGAGGGCGGGCTGCTCACTGCTGCCTCTCATCCAGCAGTGCTTCTGCAAATCACTGAGGCCTCCCAGTTTAGATCGGCAATCACAGCTTTCCTTCCTGCAATCATGGGACATTCTCTGGGATGCTAATCAGGTGATGATTTTGCTGTACTGGGAAGAGTGGATTTGTGTCACTCAAGCTAAACTCTTAAAAGGGACAAGCCCTGCAGAGGCAGTGCTCAAGGGGGTTGGTTGAAAGACACCCTCGTTTCTGGCACAGCCTCATCTTCCTACTGTGACCTCCAAGTCATGGGGCCAGTAGGATGGATTAAATGAGTTAAGACCCTAATTTTCAGACATTAGTAATCCTCCTTAGAGCCTCTACCATGAGGATAAGAAGGAAGTGGTCATCTGTTAGGCCATGTTCAAGCAGAGAAAGTGGAATGACTTTCCCCATCCCTCATGACTCCACAGTCCTAATCCTTTAGGGTTTGTTTATCTGTTCACCAAAGCCAAAAACACTAGGTGTGAGTGGAGCCGGGCAGGCTCCTTACCAGTCTGCCACTCTCTAAGCTCATCCCTGCTACCTGCCATATCTGATTTCTTCCGACCAGGAGCACTAATCAAGATCTCTTCCCCAAAACACACCCTTATCTCTGTGAGGTTCATTCTTGTTTTCTTTGAGCCCTTCTTGTAATCTCTGGCCTGCTCTGTGCTTTCTTTCCTCTGACTCTTATTATCCTGACAGAGGCAGGCCCCAGACTATTTCAGTTTTATGAGAGAAAAGGAAAGTATAGACGACAAGAAGGAAGAGAATTGTAATGTTGGTACCATTCACACTCACAAACCTATTTCAGTGGCCCAATGACACACATCCTTGAGCAGTCCATGCTGCCCTTGACCCGTTATCATCCCTCCCTCAGCCTTGCCTTGGAGAGGTAGAAAAGGTGGGGGAAAGCCTCTGCGCCCCCTGGAGGTTAGTGTGTGCAACCAGCAATGAGTAACACCGCGGACCGAAAAACTGCTAAGTGCTGTATTGCAAACTGCTAGCAATGAAAGAGAATTTGTGGCACAGGCAGATCCAAGCCCCAGCTGCCCTCTAGGGAGATTATGATCCCCATAATCAAGAACCATTCTCCACTGTAAGTCAACTCTGACCTTTCTTCATGCTTCCATTTGGACACACCTTTTGAATACCCGCCTCTATATACAAATATAGAGGCAGGGTTAAATCCTTGGAGTCTGTGGTCCCTGTAGCCAGTTTCCCCATTAACAGGAACTGGAGTGTGTTCCCCCCTGCAGTGCCAGACTAGCCCAGCAGGGGTCTGACATTAGTTGCTTTTAACGCACAATGACTGGCTCTCTCTTGGGATGGCTCTGAGAGTGAACTTGAAGAGGCACTAACAGCCATGATGTGAGAGAGCAGATATAAGTAGTACATCCATTTTTGTAGTAAGACTATAAACAGCCCAGCCCACAGGATATCGATTTTCCTTATCCACAATGAAGTGCTTGATTTAATCCAGTTTTCATGTTTACTCAGAAAATACATTCATAGAGAGAGCTACCTTAATCCAAGAGCTTGAACCATCCGGATTTCTGTCTGAAGCAATTCACTAATTGCTGTTTGATCTCTAAAGAAGAGTCCAGGAAGACCAAAGGTGATGTAATCAAAAAGACCATGTCTCAAAAAGAAAATTCAATGTTTCCAACTTATAAACCCCATTGTTTTCTTTTAAAAAGAAAAAAAAAGCATGTGCTTAGTATTTCTGGATCATTCTTAAGGTTGTTATTTCAAACTGCAGGCCCAAGTTTTTATGTTGTCCTTGAATACATTTCTTATTGCACATGATTGTTAATTACAACAATTATTGAATAAGAAAAGTATTGTGTTTTCCAGTTTTCAAAGTCCTTTTACACATTACTTCATCAGATCCTTCATTATAAGAAAGAAATTATTAGGTCTCTTTTACGGCCAGTAAACTTGGAAGCTCAGAGCAGTGACAAGCATTGCCTGAGCTCACACAGCTAGTAGTGGCAAAGCTGGCATTTTCTATGCCAGCCAGTGCAGCAAGTCTGTGGGTATTAAAGGACTTTTACATGTGCAAACATTTATATAATGCAACCCTATTATGAATAGTACATTTTTCACCAACTAACCTGATCTTATTAGTATCTATTTATATCTTGTTGCTATGAGGGAAAGTAATAATACTGTAATTTCTCTAAATTACGGAATATATGCTTTTCATTAAGCGCACATTCCTTCACTTCACATCGCCCTGTTCTATGTTCTGCTCTTCAATAAGCTCTAGGGAAGTGACAAGAATCCAATCTACTCCAGATTTCAAAATTCGTCTTATCTCCAATAAGCCACCTCTGTCAGACAGAAAAAAAAAATTTTTGTTTTAATCCTCATAACAACCTGAAGAGGAGCTAGGTACTATTATTTTTCTGAATGATGCACAGAGAGGCTAGCTTGCCCAAGTTCATACAACTCAAAAATGCTAGAGCTGAGATTTGTACCCAGATAGTGGGGCCCTTACCGGATTCACAGTCACTAAGGGCTCCGAGATAAAAGACTCTCCAGATGGCACAGATGAGGTTAACAGGAAGGACTCTTTAACTTCCCCACAAGAATCTGGGGTGGTTGTAAGAACTAAACGAGAAGAGATATATGTTTATATACCTTGAAGAATAGAGAAGAAGTGTTACAGATTTTTTTTTAAGTCAAGTGTAATACAGATTTAAGAGAACTTTGCAGACATGATGATTTTGGTACCAACCACTCTGAGGTGCTCAGCCTGTCTTAGAATCTCCCTTTTATTTAAAAGCTTAATGACCCCAGATCAAGGACAGGCACTTGAGGCTGGCTGTTTATAGTAGCCACCCTGTTCTCACGGACTGAGAACTTCCATGTGCCAGCAGTTTGCAAACTGACAAACACAGGTAACAGGTTGCCTAAGGGATGCAGGTGCCCCACCCTCACTGGGTGCTGTTTTCTCCGGGAGTGACCCCGCCTCCCAGTTCCAGGAACCAACCTGATTGGTCTAAGGGAAGTCCTACAGCTTTGTTGAAAGTAGTTCAGAAATGAGCTTGAAGCTATCTGTGTCCTTAGGACCCAAAGAGGAAGCTGAGGCTGCAGAAAGTGAGGCTACTTGAGACAGAGTCACTGGGACTTACAGCAGGGCACTCTGACAAAAGGCTCCAGTTCTCACAGCAACCCCACTGGGGAAGCCTCAGTAAGACCCTGCTGCGGATGAGGAAAGGAGGTGGAGGGAGGTGCAGAGTAAGTAACAGAGTTAGAATTGAAGCCCAACCCTCTAAACCAGGGCTACCCTTCAACTCACTCACGGAAGGACCAACCAGTAGCATCATCCGCCCCAGGCATACCTTCCTCCCTCCCCACCATTCTTTGGGCAATTTCCTCCACTCAGAGTGCCCTTGGCTGTTCTCTCCAGCCCTGGAAGTCCTTTCCACTCTCCACAGCCCACGACAAAGTTCCCGTTTTGCCTTTGAAACGCAGTAGATCTGCAGCTCATGCCAAGCTTTCAGCTGAACTTGTGACCTCATCATTTGTGCCCTAGGGTTGGCAGTTTCCAAGTTCGTGTTATTTCTGGGAGTTTTACCTTATCCACATTTAGCTCTTGTTATTGACCATTGGGTCTTCCTGGGACCTATTTATGTCTTGTGCATCCTCATATCTTAAGGAATGAGGTCAGGCATCAGAGGATACTTCTTCCCTGCTAGGAGATGCATTCCTTTGCATCCCATCCCCCATTGAGCCAAGATAGGCTCCTCCCAGTCTTAAGGGTATTGGTTTTACATCCTCCAGAATTAGATCTTTGCTCAGGCCTTTCCCTCTGCCTGGAATGCTATCCCCCTCTTCTGTCTGCCTGTCGTATATTTTTGTATGTGCCTATCTCCTTTAATGACCTGAGGACTCCATGAGGAAAAGACCCTGGTCAATCTCATCTTCATGTCCTCAAAGCACCTAGCACAGTAGGAAATTTCAAAAATGTTTGTGGAATGATGAATGAATGGATTTTCCTGGATATGAGAAGACTGAAACTACATGTACTCTCAGAACCAAGGAGAAAAATCTTTTTTAGGACTGGCTCTCCCAACAAGGTAGTATTTTATAGTTGGTGGGGTCGCACATTATTCTGAGCTATTTAAATGACTGTTGGTCTCTCTTGTGTATTTTAAATAAGATTTTCATTTTGGTGCATGTCCATAGGCAGTGTTACAATTAGTGGCACTGATAAATGTACGGCAACTCCATTCCTATCCCTTCCCCTCCCCCTCCCTCCACATGTAAAGGCTCAGAGGAGGCTCAGGCAGCCTCACCCCTCCTGTATCTTCTGGGCTAAATTCAGCCATAGACTGGCTTTGACATGGGAGATTCTGGTGGATAATTGAAATCCACAGACACCTCCATCACACTTGACAGCTTTGACATTCTCTCCTGATCAGGTGTTAATAAGTCACTTATATAAGACTCTGAAATTCGGTTCCTTCTTACCTTAAACCCAGCCAACCAATAATGGAAGATAAAGTACCGTATGCTCAAAAGACCCAAAAAGATTGAACAAAGCTCCTATCTACCTGTCCCTATGCCTTTTAGCTCCTGGGTTATAATGATTATAATAAAAATTTGAAATGATCGGTGTTTTCTAAAAATCTGCTTGGGGAGACAGTGTTGTGCCTAATAGTTAAAAGAACGGACACTGGAAACAAGCAGACCTGAGGTCCAGCAGACTGTGCCATTTTCAACTGGAGACCTTGAGAAGGTTACTTAGCCTCTCTAAGCACTGGTTTCCTCATCTATAAAAACCTACCCGCAGGAGTTTGGACTGAAGTCAGAAAGGTAAAAAGTGCTCCATAAATAGTAGCTCTTAGGACTGGACATGGTGGCTCATACCTATAATCCTAGCACTCTGGGAGGCCAAGGCAGGTGGCTTGACTGAGCTCAGGAGTTCGAGACTAGCCTGAGCAAGAATGAGACTCCATCTCTACTAAAAGTAGAAAAAAAAATAAAAATAGGTATTGTGGCAAGTGCCTGTAGTCCCAGCTACTTAGAGGCTGAGGCAGGAGGATCGCTTGAACCTAAGAGTTTGAGGTTGTGGTGAATATGCGGACCCCCTGGCATTCTAACCAGGGTGACAGAGTGAGAATCTGCCTCAAAAAAAAAAAAAAAAGCAAAACAGTAGCTCTTAGGATCTCCACAGGCTCTGGTCCTCTTCTGCTGGAGGATCATTTTGCAAACAGGGTGAGTATGGAGACACCCCCCCCACCCCCCACCATCCCCCCCACACACTCTCCTGCCTCACCTTAAGGTAGAGACAGAAACAACTCAGAACTTGTCCTACATTCAACTCCTCCTTCCTCCTCCTGGTGTTCACTGCCTGTCACATTGCCCCAGTGGCTCTCACTGTCCTTATTCAGAGCACTCCAGAGGAGCTGTTTAGCACGTGTGCTTTGGAGGCACATTGCAGGGGTTTAGATTCCAGCTCCATCTAGGACGTCCAGCTATCCTTGGCCTGAACCATTCCTGGTTCTGGGTAGAGCAGGATAGTTGATCCTCCGTGCTCCACTCCTTGGTAGGCTGTGTGTGATCTGGCTAATTTGACCTTTCAATTCCTTGGGGATTTCAGCAATTCTAAAAACATCCTTGGTCATTGGAATGCAAGAAGTGAGTGCGTGGAATATCCTGTCCCAGAGCACTGTCATGATCATAACTAAGGCATGCACTCAGCTGACACCCTCACTTGTGTCTGAGTCACCGCCATTAAGTCTTGACTCTTGCCCAAGCCAGAATGAACCCAGGAATAAAGGAGGCCAGTGGGCTTGAAGGAAATGGAAAATGTTCTCCCTGAGAGACCCACTGTAGGCTGGAGGTGAGGGGAAGGTGAAAAGAAATGGGGCAGCTGCTTCTCTTTAATGAGAGCAGGGCTATTGTCTTTCCCCAGGAGCGCATCAACAGCACTAATGAACCTGAAAATCAATCCTTGTTGCTGTGCAGGGGGTTGGGCCAGGTCGGGCAGGAGCTCAGGTTTTATGACTCCACATCCTACAGGGAGCCTTCCAATCACCCTTTCAGACCCCCATTAGCATGAGAGGAGCAGCCACCATATCCTGTAGGCACTGACTTCTCCCAGGGTGGCTTTCTGCCATTATTCCTCAGCACTTCACAGTTTGCTAGTGTTTGGAATTCTAAAACAACCCTTTAAGGAAGACAGTACCAATATCTCCATTTTCCAAATGAAACAAGACTCTAGGCCCAGAAAGTGAAAAAGAGACTTTCGAAGTGTCTGACACCTAGTGTAAATGGGACTGAGGATGATCTTCAAACTCTTCTATCTTGGAGTCCTACTGAAAAAATGATTCTGAGCAAATAACCTCGATGTATATGGATAATTTATGTGCATGGCTAATGTATTAATGTATTAAGTGTATTATGAAACATGAAAGTAAACATTAAAAAAGGAATGAGAGAATAGATATAAAAATAGAAGGTACAATATTTGCTTCTCCCACTCCAGTAGATTATCTTGGACCATTAATGAAGTGGGCACTTTGGAGACACAAGCCCAGATGCCTACTGGCACCAAGCAGGCAACATAACTAAGTGCAGTGGAGTGAGTGTAAAAGAACCAACTGTCCACGCAGGATAAGCAGTAACAACTGATTCTCAGCCACAGTACTGGACGCAACAGAGAGATGTGAGGACTGTGGCAAACATGAGAACAGCTGTTACTCAGTTTCAGCCAGTTATTACCATATAAAGAATGTAGGTCCAGGGCTTATGATCTTCCACTTTTTTCAATAGAATTCAGATATCCAGATTTTTATGTGAAGTTGTATAATTTTATGGTATTGGCCACTGATTTATTTCCTTGCAAAATTCTTGGGGTCCAAGTGAGTAAAAAAAAAAAATAAGAAAAGAAAACCAGCTTGCAGACTTCAGAAGGACAACCACTAGAGTAAAGGAGGGAGTTCGGCTTTGCAGCTAGACAGCCTTGATTTTGAATCCGATTTCTACCTTTAACAAGTATTTTAAGCTCTCTGTACTTCAGTTTTCAGGCCAGTAAAATAGAAGTAATAGGCTTCTTGTAGGGTTAGTAAAGATGAATATGAAGCATTTAACACAGTGCCTGGCACAGCAGGCTCAATAAATGAAACCTGTTGTTGGTGACGGGGCCCACTCGGACCTCAGCCCTGTGACTGCTGACCCAGTTCTCTTTCATCTTAAAAAGGCTTAAACAGAAAATCCCATCCTGGCACCCAACTTCCAGTCCTACATTTTGCAGAATTTATTCTGCTACCCAAGAAGAATTCAGAAGCCAGTGGAGTAAGAAGGCTCTCTTCCTGGAGGCTGGTGCGGGGGGTGGGGGGGGGTGGTGGTGGCATGAAATGAGGAAAGAGCACTGGAGTGGGAGTCAGATGACCGGACTGCAAGTCCAGGCTTGTCCAGGAACAAGGCACATGAGCCTGGACAGGCACTATTCTGGGCCTCTGTTTTACTATTACAAAGTGAAGGCAATACTATTCACCTCCAGTAGAATTGGGCACTGTGCCAGACAGTGTTTATCTCTCTCCCTCCCCACTTCTCTCTTGATGTATATGGGAAAAAGCAACTGTTTTTCTCTTTACTCACCCTTAACACAGAACACTTTTTTTTTTTTTTTTTTGAGACGGAGCCTCAAGCTATCCCCTTGGGTAGAGTGCCATGGCATCACAGCTCATAGCAACCTCCAACTCCTGGGCTCAAGTGAGTCTCCTGCCTCAGCCTCCCAAGTAGCTGGGACCACAGG